>JANZLQ010000089.1:1167718-1181402 GCA_026212715.1 Elanus axillaris | reverse complement strand
GGTACCAGTGTTTGCAGCTGGCTCCAGGGTTTGCTCCAGATTCTGTTCAACAAGTTGCTCACACTGCATGCTCAAGAATAAATTCCTTCCAAAAAATGCCAACCCAAAAACCATACCATCTTCCTGGGTGTTAGCAGGCTGTGTATGAATTGAATCATAAAAATTGCTGAGAAGTACAGAGTGAATTTTACAAGTTAGGATTAAGCAAATAAACCCTGTAAAAAAAAATTAATCGAAGAAATACAAAAGCAAAGCATCTATTGGGTAGCATTAGCTTAGTTTTAATTAGGAAGATGCTTTGGAATATTCCCAGCAGTATAAGTACTCATAAAACAGCAGAGAAAGGGAGTGTTTTTTCAAATCTATGTGTGATTTTAGGCATCTTGGGAATTTGGTGTTGAACTTAGATAACTGTATAAGATGTTCCAAAGTGCCAAAATTATTTGTCCTCCTTGAAGTGTGCAATAACAGACTCTACAAGAAAAAAAAAAATCACTAGTGAACTTACTATTAAAAATTCATAGCCAAGTTCTGTAACCTGACTCATTATGCCTTCACTGGACCTGCTTTTATCATCATGGATAGAGATTCCAAAAGTGATATTTGTGCAAAATGATATGGTAAAATTTCCTGCACAGGAAAGTAATAATCAAACTGCCAAAATAAGAATGAAATTGGAAGCTTCTCAAAACCTCTTTAACCACTAAACATCTTGGTTCATGTTTTGACATCAGTCCCGGAAGACACCCAAGTGGACTGCTGCTGCTCAGAAGGATTCTTACTCTTCTGTCTTAGTTTTTATTTAGCAACGTCAGTTTTCCATTCCAGCTTTCACAGGTTCCCAGCTGGTAAATATAGGAAAGGTCTATGGCCCTAGGCTCTAACTTCTTAAATACACTTACAACTTACTGCAGCAGAGTGGCAGATCTTACTGGTTTCAGCAAACTGCCTTTTCTGGTTATTACACTGTAATGTATTTTCTTTATTCCCTAGTAGGTCACAGGAGAGTGACTAGTGCACTGTGTTCAAGGCCAGCACTATGGGTTCTGCTGCCCTAGGCAAACCAGCAAATGTCCGTCCCTACCAAGTCACATTCACTCAGAGCTACTGAATATTTTGCAGCCCTGGGCAATGGCCTGCCCTGTAGATATATCCCTTCTCGTGTATGGGTGAGCATGTACAATGCTGAAGTCACTTCCTAATAAACACATCTCTCCAGCATGCTGGGCTTTTATTAAGATCTGCTCTTTTGATGTGATCACTTCTGACGAGCTGTGGCCCATCTTTATTGTGGATTTTGTCCTTTCTAAATATGATCTGTAAAGTCCTGTTGCATTAATGATGACAGCCAGTCTTGTTCTGTTCACCTCTATTGCTGTTCTTCTCTGCTTTGTGCTTTGCTTGATGCATGAGGCAGAGGAGCAGTCTCAAATGACAGTGCAACAGCAGCACATTTTGGGGGCACAGCCCTGCAGCGTGAAGTTAGCTTTACACAATAGTAGTAGTGCATATGGGGGGTTAAGAACGGGCTAAATGGCAGATCTCAAGGATCTGTTTGTTGACAAAGAATCAACACTGGTTGGACATCCTTCATGCAGTTCTGTGGAATCAGTATTGGGCCTAATGCTATTCAACACTATCAGCTGGTATCTCCCTGCAAATATAAAATTCTAATTATTAAAGCTTGAGGGTGACAAAGTTTACTAGAGCTGTACATAATGACAACAGGGCAACCCAAGATAATGTGGTAAATTTCTGGATAAGCTGTGTCCAAAGATGTACTTTAATACACCTGAACACTACACAAACAACTCTGAGTGCAGGTTATACCTACACAATAGGGAACCATAACCTAGAAGGAACAGTTCTGAAAAAATAACTAGATAGTCATGCTGTACAAGCAACTGAACATCAGCTCCCAGTGAGCTGCTGTGCAAAAAAAAATAATTAACAGGGCAATCCCTAAATGTATAAACAAGGAAACTATGAATAAAAGGAAAAAAAGTGACTTTACCTCTGAAAGAAGAGCTCCATTTTATTTTGTACATCCATATTTAAAAAAAAATAAAAAATATGGGCTGCCACTATCATAGCAATTCATCCAGCCTTCAACCTGCTACTGAAAATCCATTGTAAAGGACAAAAAGGAAAGAGCTTCATACAGTTGAAGTGTCCTGGCAATCAGCACGCAGCCTAGGACCTGACACAGATGTGCCAGCCCAACACAAGTCATCTGACTTAATGCAGACTTTCCTGGATCAAGTTTGAATACCACACTACAGAGTCAGTCTGTAAAATCTAGTTGTCCTGGTCTCAAACCTTGAAAATAGAGGAAGGTGCTGAACAAAGAGATCTGACCACGCCTAGCAGCCTAGCATGCTCAGCACATACAAGATCCATGTTTTCAGGCTCCAAGAAGCACAGTTTTCTTACAGAGCAAAAGTAGATTATATTTTGTATTTGCACTAACTTTATGATCCCTTTACTGCTGATATGGTGTAAATCAACTTCAAGGCAACTGGAAATCAGACCTATAATGTGTTTTTCTTAGGGTCTGAGTAAAAGCTTAAAAGATCTGTCTGGTAAAGGAACACTGAATACAGACATAAATCAACAGGATTATAAAAAGGCAATAAAGCTCTAGGGTTTGGCCATAAAAAGACATCAAATTCTTGTCACGATAAAGACCACTTACATAAATTAACCAAAGCCACAGGGCAAATGTTTTACCTTACGCTCTTCTTCCATATCATGAAGCAGAGACATGCAATACATCAAACACAGCAAACAAAACATCGAGACTTTTGCAACCTAACACCAGTGAGAAAACATGCTGCCCACACTGAGGCCAGATTACCCTGTTCTGGATAATTAATAAGTATGCTCAGACTAATTAGAATAACATTCTTTGGAGCATGGTCACTAAATGTCAAGTTCAGGCAGCAATGGGAGGATAGGAAGCTCCCTGGTTTAGGTGCAATTCAAACTTCTCTACTTACTCTTCTCCTGACAGTGACTTCTCCTGGCTTACAGGAAGTGCTGAAAGGCAGAGTCTCCAAAGAACTTCATCTTCCCAGCTGTAAACTCCTCGGTTCAGCTGCTGTCAAGATGAATTTTGTTCTCAGTGGCCAAACCTGTAAGTTACTTAGCTTTGATATCATGTCCGAATATGAACCGAGTTATAACTTCGTGCCATCAATTTAAAACTAAACTGCCTGTTCATTCCCTCCTTTCTTGTAAATACTGTATTTTGAAAAGTTGCAGTTCAGCAATCATGGTTCTCCCTACTACTTTATGATAGTTAGTATAACAACTTTCTGGCTGGGCTTATATCACCTTCTAATACCTTCTGAATCTTCAGATTTTTGAAAAACTTCCAACTGAGCACAACACAAGCTACCAGAAATTTTGTTAAAGGACGGATACTCAGTTGGCAGCATAAAGCATGGAAGTTCTTTTGAAGGGTGCAAACATGCTGTCTTTGATTAATGAAAACATTAATTCTATGAACTACGGGTCACATAAGCATGGGAAGAGTAGCAAGTCTTACATAAGGTTTTGTCATGGTTCCTAACTCAATTCAGGAAGGACTGAGACTGGCTAAAGTTTATTTTACCTTTATGCTTTAAGATAAGGTCATTTTGCTCATGCAATCCAACTTTACTTTTTTTTTTTAAATAAGGCAAGAGGATAAATGCACATAATTCAAACAAGCAGCTATCACAGTGCAGAAAACAGTCTACTTAGAAAAGTTAAAAGTACAAAAATTCAATAGAAGGAGGACAGAGTCATGGGAAGGTCGAGTCCGAGTTTAAAAAAAAAAAGCAAAAGTCAGTGACACACACTACTGACTGAAGATTAATAAAAGAATGTTGTGGGTTTTTTTTTAACCAAGAATGCCCAAGGTATACCTCTTAACATTCCTTTAGTGCAAACATCATATTCAGCCTACAAGGGACTAAAACCCGCAGTATAACAGAGCTTTCAAGTATGACCTCTAATTTTACCTATCTACCACAGGACATCCTTTCCAGTCCTAACTATACACACATAATCCCTAGACTAATGACAATGGTACTTGTCCAATGCCCTGGTATCTACAGCTTGCCCTGTAATCATCCTTCCCAGTTTACATTATCCTTTACAGCAGCATCCAGACCAACTTGCTGTCTCATTATTTCATATCCACACCTGCTGGAATTTAGCATCTTCCGATCCTTTGCTCTCAATTCAAGTAATAATCCGAGTCAAAACCTTCCCTGGCATAAACCCTGTCTGTGGTGGAATTATGAATTTGGCCCACCACGTCTTGAGCAAAATACATGTCTGTTCATGGGAGAAATGTTTATAAGCAGCAGTATTACAGAACATTTAAGTCTAGGAGTCTTTAGCCTCTTAAGGGGGATTTTAAATTGTACAGTTCTCTAATCGGGGATTGTTACCATACCAACAGCTAATCATGTGGGCAGATGCCCGCCATATCTTAGGAACATTTCTGAGGTCTTAAAGCCATATCTCAAGTTTTCTTAAAAACTTTACCGTCACTCTCCATGGCCTGGCCTTGCTCTAATGAGAATCTGTTTCATAAGAAAAACAAAGGATAAGTCTGGCTAGCAACACACTTATTGCAAAGAAAGACTTCCCAGCCCAGCAACTGGTTTTTGAGAAAGGACCCTTATTCCTTAAAAACCTCTGCTGGCCGCAGTGGGATGCCACAAGAGAGAGCTCCTCACAAAGCCAGCTGTGGTATGAGACTTGTACGTTCTCCACGCTTTTGCATTGTGAAAGAGCTATACATGCCCCGTGCCCCCATTCCTTCAGGGACCATTCTCCTCTACGTATAAGGTACTGTTATTTTAGAAAGTTGTAAGGTACTCTTTTGAAATGAAAAGAAAAACATTGAAGGAACTCCATCATCCAGGAAATCGGTACCTGGCTCCGGACAGAGCTACTTAACAATTGATTCCAGTGCTTTGTAATTTGACCCAATTAAAAAAGTGAAGTAATTAAAACAGCTGACAGTGATGGTAGATGTTACCTAGTGTAATATATTTAAATTGCAGGCCTACACATTGCTTGAGCACAGGACTAAAGGTGTTGTTACCTACATTGGCTCAGTCCTTGTTGTTTCTCTCCTGTCCTGATTTAATACAGGCTTCCAAAAGGAAAACAGAAACTGTATGCTGGAAGATGACAGTTTCATAAATTCTAAATAGTCTTTGAAAGTCTACCAATAGATCAGACTTCTAACAATATCGACAGGCTAGCACAGCTCCATTGATTTTAACAAACCTGCAGTCATTTATAGTACAGGATTCGACCTCCTGGGAGCCTAATTCTCCCTGTGGTAATAAAGGGCATCTGCCCACCCCTGCGTGGAAGAAGGCTGTTTGTCATCTGTTTTCATGGCAAAGTCATGGACATGATTTAGATGAAGATAGAAAGTATATGTTGAGAATTTCCATGTTAGTAATACAATTTCCCTCCTCCCCCATCATCACCTAGATTTAAATTAACATCAGTTAAAGCAGCAAGATGAAAAAACAAATATTTTCCAAAAAAATTCTTACAAATTTGATAACTGCAGAGGTATCTACAATTTAAAGCCACAGTTGTCTATTGCTTAGACTAGATAACCATCTCATGATTAGTAACACTGTATTATAGTGTTATACATTGTATTAGCAATATTGTATTGTACCTTTTCAAAACAAAAGGTAATCTTATTTCTTTCCAACCCAATACCGTCGGAACCTAGGATCAGCATGTCAGCAGCAGACTCACTTTCACTTTGTCCCAGAATCTTGTAAACAGTTATCAGGCAAGACAGTTTTATCCATCTTCTGCAGTCTGTCCCAGAAAATTCATCCATTGTTAAATAATCCTTACCATATACAGAACTCGAGTATAAATGCAAACCAAGTACCTTTAGCCCTACTTTCTCCCCAAAAGACATAAAGAAATTAAATAATATTCTTAATCTTCACATAACACGTCAATAGCAGAACCAAAAATAGAACCCAGATACTTTTTTTTACCTGGCCAACAGGGTATCTTACAACTAGGACGTGATTTATTCAAATCTTCACTTGCCACCCCCCCATTTGGATATTTTTGTCATTAAGCCAGAATGATATACAAGAAAAACACTCTATAGAACTCTGCAGGATATTTGTTTTCAGAGGTATAGAGCTTGCTTTTAATTGATTACACCAAGACACCAAGTATATCGAGTAACTAATTTAGAGCTCTGGCTGAGATGAAGTTTGGGGAAAAATGCTTATGTTTCATTGTCTATAGAATTAAGTTCAAGCCAAAACTCTTGATCCGAGTGTCCAGCTCTGAACTCTTGCTACTATAGATTAAAACAAACGTGCAGCACTTCACAGAACAGAGGAGTCTGATATCGATTTTAGTCCATGGTGCTAAAGGCAGAGTTCTTAGCATCCCAGTGCAGAGATCCAGTGCAATACATCAAGACACCAGTGATTCAAATATCCCATTGCACTGTGCCTAGACCATGGATGCACAAGCAGAAAGAGACAACCCTAGCCTCTTGGATCTCCAAGAGGGAAAACACCTGAGAACAGAAACTGTGCTCCAGAAAATTAAGTGGCTTGTGCAATGTCACACAATGAGTCAACAGCAGAGCTGGGAAAAGAAACCCTATCTTCTGATTCTCAAATTACTACCTTATACAAGGAATCACGCTATTGATTGTCTTACACAGTAATTCACAATAGCATCCCTAATTCAAAAAATTATCCTCTGACTCTTGGAACCTATGCTTTAATTCTTTTAGATGTATGTCAGTTAAACCAGATTCAATGTCCTCTATATATTTGAATTTTTATTAATGGTTATTCTAGCTTTCTGGTTTTGACTGAATGGCTCTGGAGTGATTCAAATATTTTTTTTCTAAAGTACTTGGATGTTGATACTGAATGCCACACTATTCCCTTTGCAGCAGACAGCACATTTATCAACACCTGAGTGAATGAATGTGGCAGCATAGTTCTTCTGACTGGCAAAAGCACTTGATGGAAATGGAGCTGCCTTAGGTTTCATCCACAATTCAGATTTGTTTACATTTTGTGAAACCTCAGGAAAAGGGGGATAAAAGCTCTGGTTCAATTTAAGTCATGTTGTTAACCTCCGGTGCTAATAATTAACTCAATTATGCTGAATTAATTTGATGTAATTATTGGTGATTGTGCGAAGACAGTGGCCCAGAGAAAGTTTGAGAGACAGGAGGAACAGAAGTCTTAACAATACAAAATACCCCATAAATAGCATCTTTTTTTGCCAGAATGAGTCAAAGACACAAAACGAGTTCATTACAGTCATCTGGCTTCACTCAACCCTCCAAATTACCCCAATACCCAGACAAATAGCTGTGAAATCTAGCAAGTGAGCTAGAATTAAAACATGCCCTGACGAATTTGACACAGCACTCAGCGCAAGTGTCTCTCCCCATCCTATTATCTAAACAATACAGATTTAATAATATATTTAAGAGACCCACTCTGCTTTTCCTTTAACTGAAGACATTAATTAAAAACATGTTCTTGTAGTGTTGTCAGTTGGGTCGGTTTTGATGAACAATCTGGAGAATGCTTATGGAGTCTTTTCATTTGATCTGCAGTTTTTATCTAGTATTTTCAGACTTACTCGGTTCAAAACAAACAAACCCCAACCATAAAACAAACATCTATCTTTCTCCTTCCCCATTTAATATTTCTGTGGTTTGCTTTGCTATGAATGCATAAATATTTTACTGAGGCATTTTTTAATTCTCATGTACTAAAAAAGTCATCGGCGGAAAAAATCAGATGTGATTGTCTTAAGTCTTGGGAATTGGATTAAACTGAAATTGAAAAATAAGAAATTCTATGCAAATTAATGCTTTAAGTACCACCAGAATTTCTACAGGACTCTCCCGCCTCCTCTCTCCACTCCTGGAGGAAGCGCACCTAGACTCTCTTACACTTCCATTTACAGTCTAGTCAGATCCCACAGACAAGGGATGTGTTTACCAAACAAAACTCACAAGAGACCAAATACCGGATATTGCAACCAAGTCCAGGACACAAGACTCTTGCTACTCGGGGTAGAAGCTGTCAGTAGCATGACTCTCTTCCCATTTGCGGGCCTGTGCACCGCGAGTGCACAAACCACCACACACGGCAGTTCTGTGTAAAAACCTTCCATTGCCTCGTTTCCATCAGGCTTCATTGTGTATATGGATTTAGCACCACGGGTTGTTATTTTCCTGCCGTAAAGAATTTAAAAACCAAGAGTTTAGATTACAGCATCACTATATTTAATATTTTACAGTCCTGGAGGACTGGTAATATCTAACCATGAAGAGCTGGGTGCCTTTGCCTGTCTAGCCTCAGTCTGAAATACTACTAGACATATATTTGTCATAATGCTTTAAATACACAAGTTTCTAAGCTTCTACTGCATTTTTATTATCCTTGGTGACAAGCATAAAAATATTACCTCTAACATCACCAATTACTTCTGAGGAGAGAATCCAAGTGCTTAGCTGTAAGAAATGAATGGTATTTTTCTAATTTGATAAGTAGGTGCTGCTAGCACGCCTACGGATCACATCCACATTAAGAGTTCTGATGATTCTCAAACACAGCTGATCTTTCACAACTCGGTTTAATTGCCATCAGGCTCTGATCAGACTCATCATTTCAAAGCAAGCTGTATGACATGCATAATTTATGCATTTGATTTCAGTTTCTACCCAGTTCCGAGAGGGCACAAAAGTGTTTTCCATGGGGAAGCTGCTAACATTTTCTGAAGAACCAAACTGACTTTCCTCAAGAACAATCTTTTAGAAATATTATTTGTGATCAGACACTACATTTTAAAGTGAATTTAGTGTGATGGATTGTTTGAAGTCTCCTACGTTTATTTGGACAGCTACTGCAAAATTTTCTCCCTGCCTATTTACTGCATCTAGTTTTAGTTTAGTGAGCTGAGAGTTATTGCTGGAAGTAGTTAAAAGACATAAATTCATTTATGGCACCTATTTCAGTTCACGTCCAACATTATCTGGAATACAGGTATTGTATTGGAACTCGATTTGCAAGACTTCATTTTCCTACCACAGTTACTCCAGGCAAACGCCAGTGAAGGCAACATTAAAGTCACTAGACCAAATTATTGGCTGGTATAAATCAGCACATTTACTAATAACTTCTATTGAACCACAAAAACTTAAGTTTGTTGGCAACCTGAACAACTGGGCTTGAGTTCTGTGATTGCAGCTCAGTTTCTCAAGTTACATAGGGAGTAACTGAGTTGTTCAAGGCAACTGTCTGTTATAGATGGACAACACTCCTGCAATGCAAGAGCCTTCTAAGGGTTAGTTCATGTTTAAAGATATGTTGAGTATGCAAGTACTGTATATTAACACTCTAAAGGCCTGCTAGGTTACTAGAATTTAATACACTATACAAAGCATCTGAAAAATAACTATTTTTCCATATATTTCCACTGTGGTTTAAGTAAATTTTGCTAGATGCAATTCACAAATTTTATACGCCTCCTCCCAGATTTTTTCCTTCAACTCCTTCCTGCTTAATTAGGTACACTATTCCTGTAACTTTACTACTACTTGTCTGGTTACCCCACTAGAAAAAAAACCCAAACCCCAAAATCTCATCTAGTACAGTACAACCCTCAAAATGCATGCAAAAATAACAGAGAACAAACTACTTGGGTTTTGCTCATGGAGCTTACACAGAACACACTTAGAATTCTCCAGGTTGACCCTGGAGCCAGAAGAAATAGTTCCAAAATTAGCAAATTCGACCATCACATAAACAGGCACAAAGAATTGAATAAAGTTGAGCCATTTTGCACCATACTGATTTAAGGCTTGGAAATTTGATAATGTTTTGAGAAGAAAAAAAAAAATCTAATGAACAACCCCTACACCAAGGCAGCTTATAGCGACAGGTAAGTCAAAGAGAAAAAAGCTGTGTGGTATTTAGGACAATTCCTGCAAGTGACTGGGTTAAGCTGAGACATCCAAGTTAACAAAGACCAGCCATTAATTTTTTTTTCACTCTAAGTCTAGTTGGGAAGCAATCAACAAGTTCAGCTTTGAGACCTGAAGGGGAGATGATCAGAGAAGAAAGGGCAGGTGGCATGCCCTGAAACAAGTTGGAGGGAAGCATGGCTAGTAACTTTTTTAAGCCAGCACAGAAGGAACAAGAGGATATGTATGTGGTCTAAGATATTCTAAAACCACTTTGTTCCAATCTGACCGTGCAAAGGGTGTTTGCATAAATGAGAAGTTCTTCAGCTTTTCCCTGACATCAGCCCACGCCTCCATCTAGAACTCCCTCTTCTCACACCCCCAGCCCTGCTTTTCATTTCGGTCGTCACAGACTTGATTTTCCCTTTCATGGATTTTTGCTTGAAAAAGCATCACTGCCTCAATTGTCTATTTTCAGCCTATATTTAAGAAAACCCTTTGGTTCCATTTGTAGCCACATCCTGTCTCAGCCTCCCCCTCTTTTTGTTCCTAAATATAAGGCTGATGCAATTTGATGTGACATGACAAAATAGCACATTTGCATCGGCAGAAACTTTCTCTCAACAGCAGTAATTAAAGGGAATAGATGAGACATTGCTGAAATTGGTGTTTATTTAGCCTGGAAATAAAAGGCTTAAAAAGGACTTGAGAGCGATGTTCAAGTGTGTCACGAACATGAAATTCATTGATGAGTGCTGCCTTTTACATGCTTCCTTACTGCAAAAGCAAATGGTCTTTCAAATAATGTAGTCAATTTTAAAAGATTTTAAAAAAATAAACCAGATTTCTGTAGGCCATATTCCTGACCAGTGAAAATCATGTGTTTCTTTGGATTATAAATACTACCAAGACACTTGTCATTACAGATAAGACAGGGTCATTGAATCTCCGGCTTCAGAGCACAGGCTGTTTCAAATTGAGTAGAAGAAAACTGAGATCTCATTGGCTACGCTTAAAATCAGGTGCTTAAATATCTTAATTTTTGAGCTAATATGCAGCAGCAGCAGATGGGTACTCACCTTCAACTACAACATAGATTTTTGTGAATTGTCAAAGACAGGAATTCAGAAATAGCAGCCCAGGGCTCTGAACACTATGACTTCAACAGGATTCATACAACAGATTAAACAAATACATATCTACAAAACTTACAAAATAATTTACTGTGATTGGCTTTGCTGAATGGATACACTGCAAATACTTGACAGTATCAGATACTGTCAGCTTCCTGCACTGTATTCCATCATGGATGACAGCAATAAAAGGCAGTGCTGGCAGGGAGAGCACCATTTGGAAGTTGAGGGTTTTTTCTTGATTTTTAGAAAGTAAGTTTAGTTTACTAAATTCACGTGAAGAACTCACAGAAAGGTCTGATGGATGTTCCATAGGCCACAGCATTTAACAGAGATATCAAGTGAAACTTCCCATTCTCAGGAGAATCTTCCTTCTCATCGACATGAGGCTATTCTTCTAAATCCATCTGTGACTGACACTACCACTCTGCTTAAAACTGGCAGACCACATTTTAAGCAGGCTCTTTTCCATCCTAACACAGATGGCATCAAGAATAGGGCAGGCCAGAAAAAAATCAGTTTGCATATTATGCTTCAGTTTTTATGGGTCAGATTACCACTCAGAGCCATCAAAATGGCAACCCATATGTGATGTGTCTGCCACTGGAACTAAAGTGATATACCATCATAATCTTAACATGGTTGGTTAGAAAAAGTTTGATTAGCCATTAATTAACCTCTGATACCTAAAAGTAAAAAGATATTTTCCTTTCCAACAAAATTTCGAGTTTGACAAATCAAGAAGATAGCTTTGGTGAACCAAAAAGGAAAAGACATTATCACAACTTCATCCCTGAACAACTGCATCGGCATGGCTCTCTTGGCAGAAGATACTTTAGCATCTATGCCAAATACTTGCTTAATAAGTGAGCCAGGTGCAGATGTTGGCTATGTAATTTGTTCTAGCTTCTTTGTTCTACAAGCCAGAAAATTGTTCCCACAGCTTTGGAGAAAAAAAAAAATGGGTGTATGAAGAGCTCTTTGGATGTTTTCATTGGTGCAAGAATATCAACTGTTCTAAAGATGCTCTCATAGCAATAAGAAATGTGCCATTAGTAACATGCATAACTATTAATTATAGCATCAGCAGAGAGCTAGCTGTGTCCTAAGGATACTACAGGGATGCTGAAACAAGGTCAAAAACATGGCATTCTGTTTCCAGCCTCCTAGCAACTTTCTGCCCCACTGCAATAGCCTACCAGATAAAGCTGCTGAATTCCATGCACTATGGGGGGTATTATCCGAGATGCTCCAGAAGCCATGCTTCTACATTTACAGAGTTTAAAGCAGGCAAGTCCAATCCTGTGAGAAGTCTATTAAACAATAAAGATTTATTTTAAGTCTGCTGCTATGTTGTCATGGCACCTGAAATTCAAACAACTCTTATGCTAAATAATAGCCAGGGCCACCACTCTGTGTCATGACCAATGGGAAAATTTTTCATTCACAAGTTTTCTCATCCCTCCAGCTTCACTACATGATATTCTGGTTAAGATATTATACTGATATTTCAGGTGTTTATTCTCAACCAAATACAATACACACAGCAACAGCAGATTCCCTCCACCATGCTGAGATTAGTAATATAGTTGTAGTTGTGATAGAAGCATGAAATTGTTTCCTTTGGTATCTTCACTGGCAATTTGCCATTAGGGTTCTGCTACTGCATTTATCAGCACAGCTGGAATGGAGACAGGGGTGTTCCTGAATACAAAATGCTGTTTAGAAATGCCTCCTGCGAACATGTACAGTCATATAACAAGTCTGCATCAACTTCTTTTGTACCATTTGTTTGTGATTTGGCATTTTCACCTTTTATCCCTACGCGAGTCAAATAGACCCCTAACGATTTCCATAAAACAAAGAAAAAAAATCACTTACAGCATTCAGAGCAAAGGAACTTTAATTATCTTCACAGATTAGGTCTGTCGAAGTCCAAAAGTAAGCAAGAGACCTGCAGAGAAAAATCAATTTTCATTATCTGTTTCTCCTCAACTTGCTACTTAAAATATCATCCATAAAGAAGTGCAGAGAAGTCCATCTATAGCACAATTTATCAGTATGTAAGCTTTCACTTCTGCCTAACTAGTTACCTTAAACATGAATTCATGGCCTTGATATGAATAGGTTATTGCTTTCAGTGATCTACTCAGAAAACACTTTTTAATAAACATACACTATAAAAAGATCTAAGTAGAGAGAAATTCCAAAGCACTCAGTGGAACTGAACCTTCAATATTTCCCGTTAAGAGTTTCTGAAGGTAAGAAAGCATTTTTAAAGAGCCATGGTTTCTAGTATTCAGAACTCTGTACAATAACATAATTTCAGAGACTTACATATTTGTCAGAGAGCAGAACATTGCTTTGGAAAAAGGATTTATCAACATTAGGACAGCCTGGTAGAGCCTCAGTAAAATGTAAGAAGTACTATCATAGAATCATTGAGGTTGGAAAAGACCTTCAAGATCATCGAGTCCAACCATCATCCATGCCCACTACACCATGTCTTGGAGTGCCTTGTCTATGCGCTTTTTTGATTACCTCCAGG
>JANZLQ010000089.1:1152095-1167618 GCA_026212715.1 Elanus axillaris | reverse complement strand
TGTCTCACAACCCTCTCAGTAAAGAAATTTTTCCTAATATCCAACCTAAACCTCCCTTGCCGCAACTTGAGGCCATTTCCTCGTGTCCTATCTCCAGCCACCAGACAGCAGAGACCAGCCCTCACCTCACCACAACCCCCTTTCAGGCGGTTGCAGGGAGCGACCAGGTCCCCCCTCAGCCTCCTCTTGTCCAGACTGAACAGCCCCAGTTCCCTCAGCCGCCCCTCATCGGACTTGTGCTCCAGGCCCCTCGCCAGCTCCGTTGCCCTTCCCTGGACACGTTCCAGAAACTCAGTATCTTTCCTGTAGCGAGGGGCAAAAATTTCCTCCTTTTAAAAAAAATAAAATATTAGTATCATCCAGGATTCAGATGTTCAATATTTCTCCTGAAGTTATACATAAATGCAAATTGAAATAAGAATCTGAAAGTCAAAATTGTATAACAAAACAATACACCATCACAAAAGCACGTAAAATTACAAGAATGCTTTGCTTTTTTTTTTCCCAAACACTGGTATTTAAAAGAACCGTAATTTCATAACCACAAAATTGCCAAATTGTCCCCCAAACTGGTAAGCAGGTATATGTAGAAGTAGTTACACTTGCCAGCACTTGAGTTTTACTGAATATGCAAAAAAACCCCTTAGCTTTGCTTTTGGAAGAGAACTGTATTTGACCAAATTAGACATTGTTGTTATACCATAAACATTTCACTTTTAATGCAAAATTTAATAAAATGTACTTTTCCATACAGCTATATTTAACTTAAAAATGGGCAAACATCAAGAGCGCAGTATAAAACCTAACAGGAAAAAAACATCTTATTAGGCCTGGATGGTCGTTTGTCTTTCCATTCCCACTGCCATAGTGGTGCAATCTCATCTCAAAATGCTCAAGTATCCTCCTGCAGGAAGAAGCAAAGGGAATATTTTCTCGAACAATACCCTAACTTGCAGTACCAACCTTCACTTTCAAACGTCATCTGCAAGAAGGCTGCAGAAAACTAGGAATTTCTTCCCTGAGAGTTATTATTTTAACTGAAAACAAACAATGCACAACCAATACAAAGCAGAACATTTTTACAGCTCTAGCAGGCAAACAACATCTGAGAATCTTCCCTTTTACAGTATTCCTTTTAGCACATTTTAAGAGCATGTCACATACATTGCACACTGGTGTAGTTTCTGGATGACTCTCATTTGGCCCGTAACAGAGGCCACCCACCTGTCTAATCTTTTGGTGATCTGCATGAGCTTACTCCCCTTCCATCGTGTTTTGCCCCGACAAAAAACTGCTTTGACCCATCAGACAATTGATTCCATACAAGAAACTCCCGCTCTATCAAATACTTGATTGTACAGCGAGTAAAAGAAATCAACTAATTCTCTAAAGTCAACACTAATCCCTTTATTTAGAACTTGATCATAAATTCGTTGAAGTCAAGAGAATGGATGGCTCTGATTATCCAAAGACATCTGGATCAAATCTCATCTCCGATCATCTGGTACTTCACAGAAACTTTCAAAAGCCACTTGAGACAAGAGTCCTAGAAGATAACAATGACAGAAGAATCTCAACTGATCTATTATGCTTCCCTCTGAAAGATGCAAGTCTTTGAAAAGTCCAAGGCAAAATTCTGAACTACACTTACAAACATGCGGATCAAAGGTAACTGTTGTCATGGGTTAATTCCCCCCCCCCCCCCCCAAATATTAATAGTATCATAACTTGGTGACACATCATGGTTGACAACAGCTTGGGATGTTCAATTTTTGACATCTAATTTAGGCATTCATAATTGCCCTCTGAAGGAACATAGTTACATTGGGAACGTGGGTTCCAAGAACTATGCATTCAAATATCACACTTTGGTTATGTTCATAAGAGATGCTTTGTTTGTGGCTAAGGCCTATGTAACCTTTTTTGCAAGACATGCGAGGCAAAGACTTTGTCATCCATTCACACAATTAAGACTGCCATCCAGATTCTCATCAATCTGCATTTTGAGCATCCACTGCCCTTTTCTTTGGCTTTAGTGTTGTCCTGCTATTGTTCATCTATGCTATAAAATGTTTTCCTAATCCATTGCTTCAAGTGTTCTAGCTTTGGTACAGAAGTGAACACTGAGAGCTGCCTTATAACATTATTTTCATCAATCATCTGAATTTTCTTTTCTGAATAGCACATAGGACCTCTGATACCCACCTTGAATCAGTCCTGCAGAAAACACCTATTATTTAGCATTGTTAATTAACATTTTGTAGATATACCTGCAGTTAGTTAGCCCACTAGGACATTTACAACGCCCTTTCAGGAGCACATTGTCCTCTGCTGTTAACATGTAGCCAACATAATAGCCAAAGAGCAAAGCAATTAACTTCTCCATAGGCTGAAACTTAAACCAACAATTACTTCTATAATTCACTTAACAGAGCATCAGGCACCTTTGCTCAGAAAGCCTTCCAAATCTACTCAAAATACACCCAGTTGAGCTTTGAGAACACAATAAAATAGTATCAGTTGCTATATTTCATTGTTTACTGATAAACATTGCTTAAGGTCTAACTGGAATTTCTACTTCGGAAGTAGAGAAGTCTTTAAAAGAAAATTTATCTCATGTCAAACTTGAGGTTCCTTTACACTGCCATAAGTGTATAAAGAAGCACTGATGTAAATGTGAATTACATTCTTAATACATTTACTAGCTGGTATAACTTAAAGCTAATAATCTCCAACTTGCTGTGCTGTTTTTACCAACTAAAAGCCCAGTGTCTTCTCTTGCTCTTACAATACAAAGCTGATCCGCACTCAGTCACTATATGCATCATATTGATGACAGTATTTCTGGATGTTCAAACACCACCACCAAACAGCTGCAGCCTGGAACAATGTTTGCACGGTACTGTTTAGAGTATAACATTTAAAAAAATTTTTTTAAAAAATAATCAAGTTCTAGTGTACCCCTAAAACAAGTTTGAGAAAACATGGGCCTGCTTTCCATTTGTAAGTGCAGACATACTTCCAAGCAAAACTTGGAGCCCATGTTCATTCCTGTCTATGACTGAATGAAAGTATTGCTGTTCAGTTTCTTATCATATATCAGACACATGTGCCATATCCAAAAGGAATAGAAAAATACCATATGTAAAGTCTTTACACTTTAATAAACAGTGATTAAGTATAATCTACTAAATGTAAACAGGTATAAATGTGCTGTTTCTAAGACACCAGAAATTACTTATCAAATAGTTTAAAATAAAAAGTGATGGGTAAGAAAGAAGAGCAGGATTATCCACACATCTCTACTGCAGTATAAAACCATGAAGTTCTGATCCAAGGGCCAAAGAAATCAATGAAAATTGATAGGGGAAGGAACAGAGTCCAGAGAAAAGAGATGATATAGGATTTAGGTACCTTCATCTTTATACCTTGGGTTTCCCTGGAAATTCAAAACTTTGCAGACCCAGAACAACAAAAAACAAAATAATTCTTTGTATTTTGTTATTCAATTTTTGTGTTCGTCTTTATGTAAATTTGCTTCAGTGGGCAGACAAAAATTGAAGCCATATACATATTATTTTTAAAAAGGGTTGCCATTGTTCGTTAGCTGAACAATGAATTCCATTTAGTTGCAACATACCACTGTCTCTGTATATCACAACTCTACTTTTTGCTCTTAGAACAGGATCAGAAGTAGAATCAACTGACATTCTCATTTCTGTCTCGCACAGTGAGCACTGGTCAGCTTTTACTGAAAGAAACGTTTCCATAATAATGTGACAAGGCTTCTCCCTCATTTGTTTGCAATGAAAGGGTTAAATATCCGTGACCCAAATATGGAGACCCATTTTAAACTTGCTGAAAATTGCTTTTTAATCCTAGCTCTCGAGGATTTCCTTTGAAACCATCTGCCATGCACGCCGGGTAGTCTTTTCCTGTATATATGCAGGATTACTGTAACATGGATCCTTTTGTGTAACTTAATACATTTCAGCATATTAAAAAAATTAGTTGAAATTTCCATTCTTTTCTGATTTCAACTCTATACCATGAAAATGACTGTAAGAGTCAAAACCAGTGATAAATTCATAGCAAAACCAACACCCATATTTATCTTATTTATCTTGCAGTATTTACATCGCAATTCTCATATATTTAGTCAGTCTAACACTGGATAAGATTTACGCAAATAGTTATGAGTCGTTTAACTCATAATATAACTTATGCACATGCTTAAAATTAAGCTCAAGCGTTTTCCTAGACAGGAATGGATTTAAACATGTGCCTTCTGAACTAGAACATAGTTTGAAGACTGGAAGACACAACTAACATCATCATTAGAGATCAGAAGATATTTCAAAATATTATTTCAAATCTATTGTTCAGCTTTGTTTCCTTACTATGAATCTTTGTTTTTATAGTACAAATACCAAGGAGAAGCAGTAAGTCACATTCATAACCAAACTGAATCTTAAAATTGGCACATGTAACCATATATAATTTAGCAATCACCCAAAACATAAACCGAAGCCAATATATTGCTTCCTACCAGAATGATCACAGCCAGAGCGATTGAAATAGCAAACGTTCAGCAAGACAGATTTATAATCAATTTATAGGATCAACCTATAAAGTAAAACAAAAAAACCCAACACAGTTCTTGACCATTTTCCATGTGGAATTTTAAAAATGGCGATTTGCCTGCAAACATTCTGAGAAAAGAAAATAAGGAAAATTATTCTCATAGTTTTAATCATGTAAGGTAACACTAACATTTCAGAAGACAAGACAGGTCATACATAGCCTGTGAACTTCTTTGTTTCACATAAACACACTTGAGAGCAACATAGCTGCACATGGGCTTCATGCTAGCAGCCCTCAGAGTCCTCATTCACATTATTCCGTTTCACAGTCAGTCACCTAATATCTAAGAAAAGTGAGTGGCAATACAAAATCCCACACCAAAACATTCTGCTCCTAACCAAATATAGAATTCCATACCCTTTGATGCATTTTCCCTGGAAAGGAGCAGTGTTAGATATGATTAATATACAGGACAGATCTACACATGCAGATGTTGGAAGAATGTGAAGAGAAGAAAAAACCAAGCAAATAATTTTGTTTCAGCAATAACAGATGTTGGTGCATCATCCTGTAGACATGTTACTTTTAACACAAAACTGCTCATAAAGTGAGTGAGGGGGTGAGGACAGAATCAATGCCCAATTACCCAGTTATTTCAGAGTTTCCGTTTTAATGAGCTTCCTGTATGATTTTGTCCTTTCAACTTTCCTTCTCTAATAATCATATCAAATTAGTTTTGTCTTAAACATCAGTGAAAAGAAATTCAGCTGTCTGAAAAAGTCATGAGACAGCTGGTAGCAGGTTCTTAAAAACGACATGTTACACTGTCATTTACTTCTGTATGAACCAAGAGCAATTCACAAGATCCTACAACACTACTTGGGATTAGACTTGAGTGACTGAGAACAGCTTCACATCCTGATACATCTGCTGATATGGCAAATGGATACTAAAAGACTAACAGTGCTACAGCATTTGCAGATATATCAGTGCTGAAAAAAACAACCAAATGCATAATAAATAGATTAAAACCACCTTTCTCTGGCTAAGGGAGGGATTAACTGAAGCCTGGTCTGCATTCCAGCTGGGGAATACCCTGCCTTCCTGCTAGACTGCATTTCCCACTCACATTATCAATATAGCACCATAGCTTCTTTCCACTTCTTTAAACTTGGTCAGCGATGTTGGAGAGCTGGAGACACAGCAGGGATGTAAGCAGTGCTGGCGCTGTGGCTACAGAGAATAAAACACAACTGATACGTGCTTAGCTCTCACCCAATCTGTCTCTTCACAATACACCACAACACCTGCCCGCCCACCACCACCACCCCTACAACCCAGAAATAAATACATGCACAAGCCTATATAGTGAAATACACTGACGAGGCTTGCAGGCAAGGGCAGCAGAAGCACCGTATGCGAAGGCTAAGGAAGCACTTCACTGATAACATCAAAGCCCTCTACCAAACAACAGGAACCTAAGTAATGTCCAACAATTTATCAGAAGCAATTCAGAAAAGCTTACATGAGATAGATGTGAAGATTTTGATACCGCACAGATCCTCTAGGATCTGCTGAGCAGCATAGCATCATGCTGCAAAGATTAGGCTTAGTGCATGTTGGAACAAGAGAGCCATCTCTTCTTCATCATATACATTGGCATATAAAGCCGCAACAGTGGCTTCCGAATCGCCGTGTCACCTCGGATACGGTTTCTCTTTAGACTGCACCCTCTTCTTTTTAATGCCAGACTGCGACTATGTCACCCCGGAGTCTCATTTAGAGACTATTTACTTCCCACATCCCTTTACAGTGAATTAAATGGGATATCATTAAGACTATATGGCGAAAGAGAAGTTACCAGCAGCCTTTCAGATGCCTGGAATTCAGACTGATACATTTAAGAGTGCCATCACAGTGATAGCAGGCATGCAGGCACACATACAGCCACGGGCACAAGAGATTTATTTATACAACAGCTACAAGTGACTGTTGTACCTTCCGAGAGGCCTGTATCTCTTGGATGACATTCTCCCATCATAAGTATTTCTACAATAAATTTGCTTAGCTGTGTGTAACATGCCACCTCATTAATCCTATGTGAAATCCATAGGTAATTAACATCCCCAGAGGGCCTAAAGCTACCCCATACTTATTCATCCACATGTGAAAATCTGCAGGTTTTCAGTAGCTGCCATGTAAAAGATGTATTTCAAAACAAACAAAATCCTCACCAAAAAAGTAAAGACAAACCCCCAACAGCCATAACTGTTTACAAAACAGCTTTCTTAAAACTGACTGGTCCACCAATACCACAGAAATTAGTGACGCGTTACTAATGGATACAAGTCTCCTGAGGGGAGTATTGCTGCTGGTTATCTTGATATGAGAAATTTAGTCCAGAAGTATAAATTGGATGGACAGCTGAAAAGCTTTAGTTCTCCTACTAGGAAAGGAACTGATATGGTAAAGGCAGCCCTTAAAGGGATATTATCATGTCAAAAAGCAGGATTAGGAAAAACATCAATGGTCTTAAAACAACTGAGAGAACACAGAAAACTTTTTCTATCAGTAATACTAATTAATTATTTCTACCTTCACACAAAAGGTGAAAAACTGAAGACATCAATTTTTAATGTTTCTTCTAATCAAACTTACAATATGAATATGATTATGAAACCGCTACAAAAGCCATATTTTTCAATTAGTGATTTCATTTTGCATCTAGTACTTTTACTTACCAATTCCCCTTCCACCGAGTCCTAGAAAAATAAAAGTATTCAGAAATTCACAGACCTGTAGAAGATTTCCTTCATGTTTCTGACAAAATGTTGTATCAGGCTTTTCCTGGTTAGTCTTACTGCTTACTCCTACACAGATTACTCAATTCCATAAGCAAGACAAGTACTCTATTCATTACAATCATTTTCTGATAAACAAAATAACAACAGTTAATATGTAAGTTACATGTGAGGTGTGCATTTGTTGCTCCCCAATGCACATAAGATTTACTTTCTTCAAAAACATCGGATTTCAAGTAAATCATTATGTGAAGCAACAGCATAACTAAAATTCCCAAACTCTACCTCACCTGGAGTATTACCTCATCTTCACAATTTGGGTAAAACAAGTTAAAGTTTCTAGAAAAGACAACAGATGTTATAGCCAAAATAGCTCATGCTATACCTGCTACCATGTTCTGCTGCTAAGACTGAACTTTGACAGGGGCTCTCCCGAGGCTATCAGGAAATCAAACACCTGAAGCTAGCCGATCATTCGGGTGGAAAAATATCAGCAAGAGCTCTTAAACTAACAAAATTCTCCATGTACAACATAGTGATCGTTGTCTATCTGACCAAAGAAACAGACCTTCCAGTCACCTGAACGAGTACACCAGGTTACATGTAAATGAAGATTATTTCCTAACCCTTTATCTTTCTTAGCTAGTAGGTTTGAATCAAGACAGCAACTGAATTGCATGACATGTAAACTCAATGCTGAATTAAGCAAATGTGGTTACCCAACATAAAACTGAGAGGTGTAAATTATGAGATTACTGTCAGAGATTTGTCCTGACTAATAAATCTCCTGATCATTACCTCTGTGCCTGACATTACACTCACCATATTTAAGAACATCATAAACAAGTAATTTGGCACATGGTCACACTGTGCAAACTAAATAATCCACTAATATTAGAGGTATGCTGCAGAAAAGTTAATCAAAAGCACCCAGCAGCAACAGCAGTCCAAAGAATGTATCCAAACTATAATAGACTGCATAGGGTCAGAACCACACAGGTTTTATTATCATGACACATTAATCAGTGTCCTTGAGAGTCTTGCCTGTATGAAGTATCTTACATTACACTAGCTGAGAATCTGTGCTATCCCTAGAGGCCATGGTTGCCCAGATCCTCAGCTAGGGTAATTTAGAGCAACTCTACTCAACTTCTGGCTTGGTATTATTTTTATCTAGTTTTTACTTCAGAAACCATAGGTCACATAGAAGAACAAGGTCACTAAACATGTGACGTGTTTAAACAAGCAGCAAATGGTGATGCAACTCTTGGAAAATATATGAATGTACTGTCACACGCAGATTAAAATCACAGAGTGTTTTTTGCCTGGAGAAATTGGTTTCTGTTATTTCATTAACGAATACTGTGAAAAAACCACAGTAAAGGTAAAAAGTTTTTGGCTTTACGATTATTGTTGATTACCTGAGATTAGTCATTTGAAATTCCACAGATCCTTTAATAACACTATAATATTTAATGTAACTTAATATGTCTACATATGAAATACCTTCCTGCCACAGATAGGAGGCCAAAGCATCAAAAGGTATGTAAACCTATGGTAAAAATAACCAATGTACGTTAATAACTTGGGTAGGTGGTTCACCAGCTCCGACAAACAGAGCAGGCTCAGACAGGTAGCATTAGTACAAACACCCATTGAACAATCTGACAGAAGTTAAATAAATGCCATGGAAAATAGAGCATTGAATGGCTCCATAGACCACACTGCACAAAAAGCTTGAAACTATTTCCATCATAACACAGTTAAAGAACCTTCCTTCTAAAAAAGACCCCAAACAAAAACCAGGATGGAGGTCAGTTTGAAGTAAGCCATGCCATCTTACATGAACTAAGCAAGGACTTGGCTTCACACCGTCCATTTCAAATAAACATTACCAAAGTCTACTATCAATATATGGATGTAATTCTGGATTCAATATGAAATCTGTTTTCCACATCTGTGATGATCTAATAAAGCACAGGCTTTGAGCTGCACTAATTCTAACAAATCTTCTATGTAAACTTAAGTTTAATTAGCATTTCATTATCCCAGTTTACCAGGATCACAATGCTAAGACAATGCTGGAGTGAAATGTCATGAACCAGGCTGCAAGCTTGTTGTTTGCTCTTAAGTTTCCAGATGTCTTCTTGGTCCTGTAAGTATTCCTATCTGGACTGTCTGTGTATGACACGGAAATACAGTAATATTGGCAAGACCACAGGGAATAAACACTACTCCATACCTCAGAGAAAAACTGTTTAAGTTGCGTTCTCAAAATTGCCCTGCTGTAACAGATAGGTGTGCTGCTGCAAAAACCGCAATTAAAAAAAGTACCATTTAAGTGTTTCCATAACAGACTAGGTTTTTTTGATACTGAATGCATATGGTCTATTGCAACACTCAAGGAACTGTGACATGGTGAAAGATTTATGAGCTATTATGCTAGACAAAATTAGTCATTGCATGAAAAAAGCACTAAGCAGCTATCTAAACTGGAAATAAAGACATGGGGTGGGGGAAGACAGGAATCAGCATCAGGTTGGACTTTGTGCTATCATTATAAAGCTAGAGCAAACAAAACAAACTGGTATTTACAGATACATCACCATCTGCAAGAACTTAACAACCTACCTAAAGGTTTAATCTACCCAGGACTTCAGTGAGTCATACCTATAGAATATTGGGTCAAAATACAGCTAATGTGACATAGCAAATTGTTGCAAGCACTGTTTCAGTGTAATTGAATGCAGGACAAGAAATAATCACAAGCATTAACCATGATATTGCAGACAAAACTCTTAACACGAGGCATAGAATCAATTCAGATCAACTGAATTCCTTTGTTCAATTTGTTGTCGCTAGAATCAATGACAGAACAAAAAGCTAACTGTGGGACAACCAGAGCAGGAAGTCAGGTTTCTGAAAGATGGTGTTCCCAAGAATACCACCACAGCAACAGTATTTTCTATTATGATTAAATCTACAATCCAGAAAACGTAAGTACTGGTGTCTTAGCCTCCTTCCTCCCTCCCCCACCACTGAATAAAAGATATAGCTGAAACAAAGTGCTTGGATATTATTGTACCTGTTTTGATTTGGAGGAAAAGTAAACAACCTGCTTCTCTCCCCACTCCAAAAACATTATTTAGGGATCCTGCTCACACAAAACCAAGTGTCTTATGGAGCTGTTTTCAATTCTCCACCTTCTAGGAAAGATAACATGCTGTGGAGCTATTTTAAGAACATCTCATTCACAAAGGTCTCCAATTCAGTCTTCAGAGACAGAGATGATTTTCTTGCTGCTTCAACATCTTTACTGGCTTGACATTTGCTTCAGAGGGAGTTCATTTGCTGTTCCAACATCAAAATGGAGCAAGAGCAGCTGCCAGGAGAGGGATAAAAGGAAACACTGGTGACAAAGAGCAGCAGGGTCATTTCTGGTGCAAAGAAATGTAGAACAGAGAGAACTGCAGAACTGCCACTTTCTCTAAAAAGCCTCAGGGGATAAAGACCTCCCCTCTGCCTCCTGCAACTGGTATTTAGCAGCAAGAAGGACAATTAGACAGAAAGAACTAAACAATCAGGCTGAAGTCTTTAAATGGCAAACTATTACAAACCAACTTTAAGCACCTGAGGACTGCCAGTTAAAGCCAAGCTCATGCTTAAGCTCTGCAGTGAGCAAAGAATTCAGTAATTCCTTCAGAAAAAAAAACCAAAAGAAAACACTTTTGGCTAGAAAGAACTACAGGGTCTGGAATTCTGTGTTTTGGAGATAATAGTCTTTGGGATGAATTCAACCCCCAGTGCTAATCACGATCTTCATATTTGTATATACAGTATACTGAACAAACTTGGGGCAAAGCTGTCAATGTAACATGACCACCACAAAAACTGCGCTGCAAGAGCCACAAACAGGGCTGACAGACCAGTGAAGCAACATAAGTGCCTGTAGAGTCTGATCTCCAACATAAGAGAGATGCAGTATCTTAGATGACACCATCTGTCATTTACACCAGTTGTTCCCTACCCCGTATCTCAGTCATATCTGCGCAGCTCTATTGAAGTACCATTCCATCATTTTAATCGCTTTTCAAAGAAGCCAAGTTCCCACACTGCCGCTTCAAAGACAAAGATGAGGCTCACCTTCATCAACATGCCTTTTGATAGACTAACCAGCTTATGCTAGGACACCCACTTGGCTTGACTACTCGATTATTCCTCTACCTTCTTATTAATACATTGCCCAGAGCTAGACAGGGATTTGTCTCTCATTCAAGACAAGCAGAACCTTGCCCTCCTTTTAGATGAGGGCATATTGCCATCCTTGCAAACTTTAAGACACAAACCTTTATAGATAAAAACAAAATATTCTTTCCCCCTGCTCCTCACTGCATTTTCTTAATAGATTATTTTCCAGTTCTGTAGAGAAAAGGTTTTAAAGATGAAAACTCTGGAAAATTATTCTTTGCAAAGAAAAGGTCTAATATACACCAACAGGAACTTAAATCCTATGATACTTTGTGTGTATTAATGTTTATTCTATTGTATATTAGGACCACAGTTTGTTTAGAGCATGATACTTATCTGACTAGCCAAATCCCCTCAAATTCACAGGTATTAGCACTGTGTTTATGACGCCTTACGGGCTTCGGCATTAGGATTTATTCATTAAATATTACCATGGTGTTACAGAATACCAAGGACTGTATCTGCAGAGCTGTATATCAAGGTACATGTGGGCTTGTCAAACACCTACATGATAAATGATCAATAGTGCAGCTCAGAGTACCCCTTTTGTGGATCAGAGACAAATCTATGCAAGCATTTTATTATGCTTTGTTCCACTTAATGTTACTTTTTCTGCATTAACGGGTCACAAAAAAACCCTACGTGCCTACGTGCTGAAGGACATTTATGCACAACGCTCAGCCACGAAATCAAAAGACTTATTCTAATACTCAGTCCTGGTTTCACATCTAGTTCTTGTAGTACAAGAAAAAAAAAAACAGAAAGCCTATGTCTGGAACTGGACTGTAACATTTTATACTGTGCAATATGATACAATCTTTTGTGGAGAATTTTAAGGTTAAAACACTGCTATTTCTTTGATGCTCCTCAGAACTGACTGATTACAAATTATCTTCCATCCCTTGCCCTTATGCAGAGTGCTGCCAAAAAAATTATACCCCTGCAAAGCAAGTGGCGAATCCAAGGGGAAAATAAATCTCTCAAGTCAGAAAAAGACTAAACTTGATACAGTAGATTTTCAAAAAAAAGGACAAGTCCGTGCCCTGTGTTTCTAATGCACAGTATTTGCTTTTATATGTAGTTTTAAAATGAGTTTAGCAAAGAGCACCTGACAAATCTAGATCTACTAGCGTTCAGTGTTTGATACTCAAAGAGCAGACTTGCCACTGCTTTACAGCGCTCTTACTGTGAATAAAATAGTAAGAGACAGATGCATGTCCCCATGAATAACTGTCTTCAACAGTAAGAGATTAGAATTGATCTGTCCTGTTTCATCAGCAGTAGTCACCAATTGCATATCTCCATGCATCACTGGGGATGACAAATTAGTTGCAATCAAACTGGGCTTTGGCAGGATCTAGTGCACTGTCTCTACCTGCCCAGTTCAAATTACTATGGTTAGATTTTGCCAACTCACTCATCAAGCGGCTTAAGCTCATTGAGCTACTCACAAAACACTCTTGCTCAAAGTTATATGAGCCAGCTCTGTAATGAGCTTCCCCTCAGCAGACTTACACTTCTTATACAGAGGCATTAAATAGCAAGGAAGCACTGACTTACAATAGTACCCAATTAACTCATTCTGCAGCCCTGTTCCAAGTAGGAGTGATTCACATAACTAACAGGTAACACTTCCAAGTCACAGACCTGTACTGAGGAAACAAAGGGTCTATTAAAAGTTGAGCACTTTGTCTGCAAGTTTCACGTTTCCTTAATATTCTTTGAAGAGGCCTTTTCCTTAAACATACCTCCATATGAATTAAGTGGATTTTGTCCCCCTTAACTTTCATAGCATGAAGTGCCTAAAAAGCAGCTAAACTGACAGTCTTAAGCTTCACAGCATGACAGAGGCCAGGGACACCAATTGAAAGTGTTTATAAACCCAGTGTAGAAGGAAGATACAGCTGTTAGGGTGGGTCACACAACACTGGCACCTGACATGACTCCATATGGACGTGCAAGATAAGTATCCCTCCAGCTGCCATCTCACCAGTCCCTCACCTCATTGAAAAGAGCTGGTTCAACTTCAAAGGGCAAATAAAAGGTGGATAATATGGTTGTAGCATTTAGGCAAACTAAAATAAATAAATAAAGCGGGTCCCAGATTTTACTTACGCTTTACAGATACGGAAATTGGAAAGCATGGTTTGTAGTAGTCCAGTCAAGACCTGTCAGGAAAACTGGTGACAATGCCATGAGTGCAACACAGTTCCCACCTTTTGCTCTCACTGCTGAAAATTCATCTACATGACAGTATCTACTGACACTTTTAGAGTATTACTAAGACAAGACACGTATTTCCTCATGTACAGCCAAAAAATGAAGTCACCAAGGATCTGATTCACTAAAGCTAATAGAAAAAGGTTCTGTGACAAATCAATAGGAAGTCAGTAATTTTAGACAAAGGTGTGTGGGGAGAAACTATTTAGGCTGGATACAGTTCTGGTTTAGGCAACTAACTAACACTGCTTACCAAATAGTGGACCTAGGAGTTGCCCCAAATCACTTGGTGGCAATACATAAATAAGCAGTCAGACCGAAGGCTGTCTGAGCTGACGGAGCTGGTTGCTTTTTTCCCTTTGAGATTTACCAAAGACAACCTCTATCCAAAAACTTGTGATTGTTGGTGTTTGATAGTCATCATAAAGAAAAAGGGCATCAATAAATAATATAAAACTTTTTCAAAACTTTACCTGTGTTTTTTTTTTTTTAAAAAAGTCTGCTTTCCATAAAAATGCAGGCAACATTCATGATACTGTAATGCATCATGTGATACTTGCAATGGAAAGCTGCACATATGTAACATCCTCAACTACGGCAAAGATGCTGAGTACGATGCCCATTATGTTGATCCTTCCTTAAAGTAATAAGGATAAAGAAGCAGCATGAGCTTCAGCTGGAACTTCCCTCAGGTTAATTGACAACTGATTTGCTTATGAGGAAATATAAACAGATGCTTTAAACGCTAATGAGAAGTGTATCCAATTCCCATCATTTCATGAGCACAAAACTTGAAAGAATAGGTTCTTAGGGACACAAGCTGCTCCAGGGGACATGGCTACACAAAGCTTTAAAACATGCTACCAGAGATCTTGGCCTGAATTATTCCCTATCCACTGCAGACCTGAGTAGGTAAAAAAATCCTGCTTAATATTAAACATTGCTGTTCAGAAGCTTCTGAAGACTCCACATAGTCCATGGGGAAAGAAATGTTAAGGTGATGTCCAGACACAGCTGAAGTAGATTCCTCCAGCCAGCCATGCAGTATACCTCTTTACCCTTTAACGATAAGGAGCCTACAGAGATTAGGCTCCTAAATTAGTCACCAAAACTGCACATGCCTGTGAACACTTCTCAATAAGCAGTCATTACAAGACTTTCAGTTTATGCTAGAAAAAGGTTGACTTTTTCCATGTCACTGAACACTTTGTTCGTGACCATAAATTCAACTATAGACCAGTGGCATGAACAAGTAATTTCTTCCTTCCCTTTTCTTCCCAACATGCAGTTGAAGATGACTGATTTCAGCAAATGCACCAGTAAAAATTAAACTCTACTGAAAATCAATTGGTTAAAGACATGCGATCCAGTTAACTCAGTAATGTACCTAACTGGAAAAAAAATTCAGACAACATTGTATTTGGACTTGAATAATGAATGCCGCGAGGACAGTAATCCACAAATACATTTAGAACCCAGTTTTCCATACAATGATTATTAGGCAATTGCTTAATTTTACTACTTAGAAAGATTTTGCAATAAGAGAGAAAGAAAAAAAAGTCCATAACGAAAATGTGTGGGAGAGTTTTAAAAGCCTTCCAGTCCTCACAGCGCTTCCCTATGCCCAGGCCCACCCAACCTACTTTGTATCCGCTTCCTTCCATTGTCCC
>JANZLQ010000089.1:1100891-1145567 GCA_026212715.1 Elanus axillaris | reverse complement strand
GGGGGCGGGGGGAGAGGGAGGTTGTTGAATAAAATAAAAGCAGAAGCTTGGAGGTCAGATCTCCTTTGGTAAAGCTGCAGGGCTACGCAGAGTGAGAAGGTAATTGGCTGAAATTCAGTTCCTCTTTGCTCACATATATTTGAATTCAGTGGTCACTCTTAGGCTCTTGGCGTTCCGTGTTAACTTCTGCAAGCGAATGCGGACTGAATTTATAAGAGTCTGCAAGCAATAATTAAAGTGAAGTTTAGATTTCGTTCAAAACGTGAAAGAATGCCTGTGTAATTTAATTTTAGCTATGTGAGATAATGCATCTGAACATAAACATTGGTTTCGATATTTATAGTTTAGGTTGACTTAGACATGAAAAATACTTACTTTGGTACAAGTGTAACAGAGAATTTTTCGGTGATGTAAGGACCAAGGTAATTTTGAATAAGGATTCTGTTGCTTCTCTGTATCTCTTTCTGAGCCTGTATTGGTGCTAATAGATAACTGAAAAGTTCGTATCTGTACTTCTGAGGGAAATGGATGTTATTCTGCAGACAGTTTGAGTATTTGAAGAAGTAGTCTTTCATCTTGCTGCTCAGATGTGTCATGGCACTGTCTAGAAAGATACAGCTTACCCTGCAGTTAAGTTCAGCTCGTCACATAAGTAATCGGTAGCGTGTGGTACTGAGTTTCCCGTTAGCTGAGAGAGATTTTGACTTGGCAGTTGAATTAGCATTTGTCATTAGTTCATTTGTCTGGTACTTTATGATGTTTTGGGGTAGCTAATGTGCTGCTGGAGGTTTTCACTCATGAAGAGCCAAAGCATCGTGCTTCAGCACTTTCATTATTAACTCATGCATGCTTGTATTGCTGCCGCAAGTATTTGTATACACAAACTGTATCCTTGCTCATCTAGTCACCATTACGTTCTAAATCAACTATCTTTGGCACGCCGTCTCCTTTGACCACATCTAGATTTTAAAGTGAACTTAACCCAAGCTGGCAAAGTAGAAAAGAATCTCGTAAACAATTGGCGTTAAATTGCTATATTTATCCATTTTCGTTGTGCTTTAACATAAAGATGTAGATACTAATGCAATACCAAAGCTTGGTGTTTCTGAACTGTGACAGAAGTGTGTGGGGGGGAAGTTACTGAGGCAGGAGAAGTTGTGTAGGTACCTTCCCGCAGGTTCTGCAGATTTACTTAACTGACCTCTCGTTTGGCAAATGGCCATGAACCAAGTTGCATACCTAATTTGCTGAAAACAGAGGAATTTGCTCTTTAAGTATTCACTGTTAACGCGTTCTTAAAGTGTTGAAAAAAACCTGGAATTTTGTTTCAGCGACAAACTCTGTTTGTGCCCCGTGTTTTAAATTGTCTATCTGATTTTTGGAAGTCTTGGGTATATTCTAAGAATAAGGAGCTGTCCTTTGCAGAAGTGCTCCCTGTTTTGCTGGGGAGACATGCTACTGCCATCTGGTGGGATTCTTAATAATAATAATGATAAATAATAATAATAATAATTAAAAAAATTTATCCATTGAACCTGCCAAGGCTTACAGGTTTTGGAGTGAGCGGTAAAGCCTTAACACCTCTGCAAGAGGTGCTCGTACTATTTTCATGCAGTAATCCTAGACCAGTGAAGAGGAACTGCAACTTCTGTGAAGGTAGACGGGGAATAATTCCTTTCGTTGCTGGTTCAAGCTGTTAACGCTGCTGCTGAAATTTTATGAAGATGTCTTGCTGGTTGGGATATATCCGCTCCCATGGGATAAGAAACTATTACTCTGTAAGGTGTGTGGGGATTGTGTTTGTCTTATGTGTCTCTAATTCTGAAAAGTTATTGTCATTCATCAAAGACTGTGAAATCAAGCAATCTGCTTTATTATTATCAAAACTACGTTAAAAGGCATCTCTGTGGGAAATCTGTTACAAATGACAGTAGAAAAAACGTATATGAATTCTTTTTTTTTTTAAGTCCTGATTTACACAATTTTAAATTGCAGCATGGTTTTTAATGTATTTGCTTCTCATACTTTCTATTCAGAAAGGCATACAGCAATATAATGTTCCAAATAGTTTGGCTGTTGATGTTGAGATAGGACATTACGTACAGGCTGCCATAACTTTTAAAGGTAGAAATAATTTAGCCTAAATCTGCCACTCATTCCTGGTCTTCAAAGGCCCGAAATCACTAAAGTCATTGCTAAATAAAAATGGTAATAATATTGCATACAGTTGATTGTTGCCTGGACTCCAGAACTATTTTAAGAGGGTTTTATCACTATACTGATACTAAGCACAGCAGTAGGAAAGACGTTTCCAGGATAAACCTATAATCTCCTAATGGTTACTTTAAAGGAACATGTCGTGCTGAGCAAGTATGCAATATAGATAATTTGTTTTGGACAAAATTGCCAGAATGTATATTAGGGGAAAAAAAAAAAAGATGTTACAGCTTCAAAAATGTATGACTAATGGCAGGATAAGTTCCCCTTCTGATGTCTGATATTGCTGTGAACCATGATGATGTTTTGCATAGTTGTTGCAAATAATAATGCAAAAGTCCAGTCTGGTAAGCATGAAAAGTTTAAAAAAAAGCTGAATTAAGAAAATTTGTTTTATGACATGCTTTAAGACTTCTGGTGTGAGAGATTTTTTCTAAGCTAAAGCTGTTTGTACCATGATCTTTTTCCAGTCCCTCAAAACTCACCTGTTAGTGGAAGACAGTATTTGGAACATTAGGAAAATGTCCCGTGTTAATTAGCATTTAGATGGACGATTGTTTGCTTTGCTTTAAGCTATTTAATCTGACATTTTGTATTAGTCTAAAATGACTTTTTTGTTATTGATCAAAAAAATACAAAAGGACTCAAAAGTTTATCATGGAGCTCTCGCTGTGAATGACACTCAACATAAATGGAGAGCTGTAAGCAGGAAGCGATACCTCCGGTAGATGGAACAGAATATCCACCAGAATTGGATAAAGAAGCTCTGGAAAGAGTAATCCACACCAATAATGTTATCCGGAGAGAAGATCCCTACAAAACATTCAAACTAAGCAAATCCAAGACAAATCCAAAGAGCCTTTTAAAGTACTGATATTACAGCTGGCTAAGATGCAAAACCAGTACTAATCAGGAATATAATTCCAGGTTTTTCTTAAGAGCTGAAAACATCTACAATGTGATATGTTGATTTTTGGTGTAGTGAAATTTGCTTTTAGTAATGGGCAACTAAAATGTTTAAAATTAATAAATTAAATGGTTAGAAATAGTTTTAAAAAAATAAATCCTTCCAGGATATTTGGAGGACTTGGCTGTCTGTATTGACTCTTGTGTTTAGCATCGCTGATGATTCTTCAGTCATCGAGGTAAATTTGACGTTTTCCCCTTCAAATGATGCATCTGCTTTGTCTACGCAGACTGTAACGGAAAAACACGAACCGAAATTTCCAGTTAGAAAAGATTACCACTGTTTAGTTCTTTCTAGTTCCAGTATGCAAACACTTTCTGTGAGAAGCCGTGATATAAATGCCGTTATAATTGCCTGAATTCTTATGCATGGCATTTTAGAAATAATGTCACCTTTCATCGTTCGGCTGGGTAGAGTCTCTTTCCTACCGGTAGCCTGTCTCGGACAGGCTGTGGGTACTGGACAGAACCATTCCAGATGGAAGCACTGCATTGAATCCTGGCTTTTTTGGTTTTCCACTTCCTGTGTTATACTTCAGTGAGTTTTTCTGTTGTCTGGGGCGTGTGATGCAGACAGGCAGTGATTTCCTAAGAAAGAGACTAGGTCGTTTTTATCCCGTTATTTCTTGGAGGAAACCGTGAGGATGCCTTAGGCAAAAGAGGCAATACCGGCAATGGGCACATTACAGAGCAGAGTGTGTGTTGTGTTTCTCACTTTACCACCACATTTTAAGGATCTGCAGGTGATTAGCTTTAATAGCTATGTCAGTATTTTTTAAGGGATTGCTTTATCTAAATTGCATTCCGACTCTATTTGTGAAAAAGCATAGCAGAACAATGACCTTATTCAGGTTTTTTTATATGGGAAATTTTGCAAAGTTTGTATGTTCAAGTTGGGTTTGTTTGGTGGGTTTTTTTCAAATTTCATGAAAAGAAAAATTCTGTTAACATTTAAATGACTGTTCCCCAAATGTGCTGAATTAAATGAAATGGATATAGTAACTCCTTGCATTTAAATTAGATGTCGGGAATTAGGTGAAACTCTATCTAAGTAATATACTAGACTGTTCATTATTGTCTTGTAAGATGATGTAAGAAGGAAGGAATGTGGGTAACATTTTTTTTTCTCAAAGTTGAGCGAGGACCATTTTGAATAAATTAGTTCGCTGTAAATTATGCCAAGGTCAGCATTTCACAGGTCACTTGAATTGCATGTTGTTTTGCAGCACCTGCAAATCTTGGGGTTGTTTGCAGCCACGTGCAACTGTGCGCTGTAATACAGTTAGATCATGGTAGCATTCAGTATTTTCTCTTTCCTCTGAATTCGGCAAATGTTACAGCAGAACAGCTTGTGACTGGATCTACAATCTAACATTGATTTTTCAGAAGACGGATTTCAGATGTTTTTCTTTTCCCTTCTCCCCTGCACATACTCTTTCACCTTTTTTTTTAAGAGAGTGTTTAAATTGCGGTTTTCACTAATCCGAAAACACAAATGCCTTTCGTCTTTATAAATGGGTGAAGGTGTAAGCATTCATACCAATTGTATATGATCAAATAGAGTAGTAAATAAAGGCAAGTAACAAGTGTGTGTGTTGCATGAGGCTGCTTGATGTCACTAGGCTGCTTGATTTCTTGGGGGAGCAATGGGATTGAGAAGGAAAATAGCTTTGGGCAGGTGAAGTAGAAGGAAGCCTTTGGGATACGTTTGAAGTGGGTTTTGATGACTTGCAATGGTTGTATCTGGGTCTCATGTATCTTTAATCCTCTGGAAAGTTCTGCCTTCTAGTCTGGAATGCGTAACATTCAGCTTTTCATCTGAGAAGAGCTAGCTCAAAGTTGTATAGCGCTTACTTAAACTGAATTTGTGTTTATTAAAATGAACAATGATTTGTTAATGTAATCGGTAATGTTTTTTTAAAATGGCATATTAAAAAAAAAATCCACAAAGAACTGTAATTTGAGTGTAGGAAAAAGAGAGAACTGAGAAGCTGGCTTAGTCTGCAAAACTGAGCATAGATGGATGAGTCTTATGACAGAGGGAGATGTTTTGGGCGAATAATGCTGTATTTTACGTTAAGCTATTTCTGTAGGCTCCCCTATGTAAGTAGACCCATCTGTTCTATATTTGAGGGTTAGCTTTTGAAGTCCTGTTTGTCCGAGTTGTTTGTAAGCAAGTACTGAAGAGTAGCTTTAATACTAGGTTTTGTGTACCAGCGAGGTCTAGCTCCCAGGTTTCTTCGTGTGGAAGTTCTGGTTACTTGAGCACAGCGTGCCTTTGGTTTCTTAGTAAGAAAAGCTGCAGCGGAGCAGCCGAGTCCTCTTTTTATGCAAAATGTGAAAAATCTTCCCCTCTTTATTTTTGAAAGATTGAAATGGTACATAGGGAATGCAACAATCTTCTTGCATGATCTGGGGATAATGAAGTTGGGTGGAGTGTACAGCTGGGCTGCAACATTTAATCAGTTTGCCTCTGTATTCTGCTTGGTCTAAGGAAGGTTCTCCATGCTGACTGTGTGCTGGCCGCCCCTATAACCATCCTGGTGTTCACAATTGCTTGGTAGCACTTGCATCCTCGTACAGTACTCGGTATAAGGTATGCTGAAGCAGTATCAGTTACTTGCTAGCAGCAAGAATATGTTATAGGACTGTTCTAACTGGTCCGCATAGAATTTCAACTGAGAGGAAGAATAAATTAATTTTTTCTACCTTTGTTGGTTATACCTTTGCTTGTTTAGATTTGTGTTGGTTTGATTTCTGTGCTTATTTCCTAACTCTGGAGATTTCCTGAGAATAGAACTGGCTACTTTGTTGAATTCGTTGAAAGATGGAAGGCCTTGGAACAGAGAATAAGATGATACAGGGGCAATTTAGATTTTAAAATCCTTCTGGAATATGATGAGAAGCAGTGTAAAAAAAGTAGGATCTGTACTCAGAACAGCTTCTAGGGCTTACTGAAAACCCATTTATTTCTGGTCAAAAGAATTCAATAAAAAGCTCAGCTCAGTTACTGCAATTTCCTCTGTAACCTTTCGAATCTAAGAGTAAGCACTTGATTAAAGATTAAGTTATAAATATTATTACGAGAGTAATCTATCTGAAAACGTTTGGATTTTGTCTGTGAAACTCAAGTATGTGGTATGCCTGGTACTTACTAGCTGATGTCCGTTTTAAATTTCTGTAATAGATTATTTAATTGGTCGTGATCAATGACTATGTTCTCTATTGCTTAGTACCAGGTATTTACAATGATATAATCGCTTTCTGTAAACAAAAAGTAGTCTCAGTTTCCAAGCTGTAGCTTGGATTTATGCCAGTTTCAGTCTGCCCTAAATTACCTGTAAAGTTGGGAAATTCTTAAAGTGATAAATAATGTTTTTAGGTGATGCAGCTTTACTGTTGATTACACTGATGAACACACTCATTAGCACTGGTGTAAACTGTATAGATCTCTTCCCGTGTTACCAGTTATGGCAATAACAGCGTATGGGGATGTGCCTGCTGGAGATGGATGGGAGCAGAAGCCTGTGGAGCTGAAGAGTGGGAGCTTCTAGGAGAGACTTGGGATGAGGATGGGTTAACGGGAAATGCAGGATGGAGAAATGGGAGAATCCCTGCTGCATGTGAGATGTCCCATTGGCTGCGGCCAGAACTGTGTCTTGCATCTGTCACTGGTGACATTTCTCCAAGATGACAGCTTTCTTGTCTGGGTTGGAAGAGTGCAGGTTGTTTTTCAAACACAGGAAGAAGCCTGAACTTTATGCCTCTCAAAGTTGTCTGATGTGGATGTGTTCAGCTGTTCTACAAGCAGTAAAGTATGGTTGGCATCAACAAAGTGTTATAATTTGGAAATACATCACATAGTAGATGCTGTAACTTTTGCTTTATTGTGAGTCAAACTAACTATTACATCCAGTTTTGTAAAAGTAGACCCCTGAGTGAGGTATTAGGTGCTTAAAGAAAGGGGCTTATGACAGGCAGTACAAATATGTATGTAAAGGATAGAGGCTTATGTGATTAATGCATTTATTTATTGATAATAGTATTTGACCGTAATAAGCAGTCACAAGGAAAAAGTGAATGCGGGTGGCAGTGGATTGAATGGGTAGTTTATGGGGTAGTAGCTGAAGGTGGCACAAACCACAGCAATTATCTGCTATCTAAATACAGAAAGGTTATAAAAATTAATGTTGTTGTTGTAGCAGTAAGCCATGCTTTTTAAAAGAATAACATAGGTAACATTTCCTTAACTTGTTTTCCCCTCGATGTGTTCTGACTGGCCTTTTCATCATTTCCGCCTCTTTTTCTTATTTTCCGGTATTATCTGTGCTGCTTTGTATGAAGTGCAGCTTATCAACAGCATGTTTAAATGAAGACAATGGTGTTTAGATACGAGGGCTAAATTGTAGAAATAAATACTGCTTCTCTGTGGAAATCACTAGAGCTCCATCCATAGTGTGTATGATGTGTACTTCCAGGAGTAACCTGGAAAATAGCAAAGCCATCTGCTCTACGGAAACATTTGGCATTCCTTAGTATGTCATACATGCCATATGAATGGGCTACAGACTGGCCCGTGGATGCAAAACGTGTGCAAATACTTGTGATTCAAGCATGCAGATCACAGAACTGAGTATCTTTTAGGGAAATCTCCCAACTTGCCTATGGTCAGAAATGCCCTAGCTTGCCCGAAGTGTAATATATTAAAATTGTTAAGGTACTGATACTTTTAATATTTGATTATATATTGTGGAGTACACCGAGATCCTTGACCAATGAAATTGTCGGCACATTTTTCTAGGTTTCAGAGTTCCGTAATTTTGCTACAAATTGCCTACTGGGAGTTTCAGTAGTGGCGGAAAAAAGGAGGGTTCTGTTCAGCTGAACGCAGGTGTGTAACGTGAGTGCATACAGCGTGGTAAGAGTACAGTGTTGGAGTACACGAAGAGGGAGCAGCAGGCTAGACAAGCTGCATGAGGTGAATACGGCCTTTTACCGAAATGCATTGCTCTTCAATACGCCAAGACATAAGAACAGTCTGGAATTCATCTTAATGTTTAAAGCTCTGTCTTCTTTTGATACATGAGAGTGATGGATAAATGAAGGTAGACTTATGTCAGACTTGATATTAAATAACTTCCATGGCTATGGCTGACTTTGGAACATGGCCATATACAGTGTTTAAAAGTGCTTAGTAAGAATTTGAGCTTTAATCATGAGGGCTGTAGCAGAATCAGTGTGTCCTAGTAGTATCATTCTTTAATTTCCTGATGTGGTGTTTTTCTATAAAGGCTTGGAAGTGCGTGAGTGGAATTTTTATGCTGTTTGTTTATGATGTTGGATATAACACCAGAATGGTTATAGCAGAATCGTTTTGTAGAATATGTACTTCGGTAAATTATCCTCTGTTATTTCTTTCAATTTTCTTAGAACATGGTATGGTGGTATTTATGTATAATTTGGAAAAAAAAAATTCAGAGCTTTCTGTTGAAGAACTGTTGCAGGAAATTTTACGGAACAGTAAAATATACTGGGAAATGCAGGAATCCTTGGACTCCAGAGCATGATTTTCTTTCCCCATTCTTTTTCAACAGCAAATACATGTTAATAGGTGCAAAAAAATTGCTCACCAGCGAAACTGGTGGTTTAATTTCCTTGTCATTTTGGAATGGTGCTGTTCGAAATTTTATTCCTAGATGTGTTCCTGGCTTCATGGCAGTATTTTTCTTCATTATTCTGGCACCACCAGGCGGTGCTCTTATAGTTTTCTTCATTTTGTAAGCTAAATGTAGTGTCAGAATAGAGCCTTTGCGTAATGGGAGCAGTAAAGCTGAAGATGGCCGTTGAACTGATGGTCAAGTAGTTATCCTGCCTTTGATCTACATTATTAGGGTTTTTTTCTGAAAAGCTACTGACTTTCCCTTCTCTCTTGAAAGTGTGCATAAGGTTTTTAATTTCAGATAATGCATTTTATTATTTCATTTAATATAAATTCTTGTAACTATTGAAGAGTATTGGCCTACAAATAGCAAAACTTATTCCATAAAGGTAGTAGCGATTCCCAGAAATGAGCAATCTTCTTCATGTGAAGTAATCGCTAAGATCTGTGCTAGCACTTGTTGAGCTCTGCAAATGGGACTTGAAAGCCAATCTAGTTGTACATTAGGAAGGGGACACTCTAGCGTGTGGCATGGGTCAGTGGACTTTGTTTCACTGAAAACCATTTTAATTTTCTTTTAACTGTTTCGGTTCCTAATTAATAGGTTAAGGTTTATTACAGGAAATACAGGAAAAGTTGTATCACAGTCCATTTTGAACCCTTTTCACTTACATATGGCATTTTTGTCTGGAGTGGAAGCTCACAGTACGCTGACTTCTGACTAGAAGTATATGCCTTTGTGTCTTTTAACACAGTATCTTTTTGCCTTCCTCCTGCCTTTGTTTTTAAAGGCCCTTGACAACTGATATGAAACTATTTGAAAGCCCTAAATAAGAGCTTTTCCCCCCAAGAGATCACATAGTAAGCAGAACAAAAGCATTGTTAAAAAGGCTGTTTTCATATAGCAATATAATTTTTCTTTGGATGTCTCTGTAAATTCTTGTTGGCTCATTTACTTCAGATCTCTTATTTGGAGGGAGAATATCTTGCAGGTAAGCTTTATGGAAGACGGAAGATAATTTATCAGTTATTCCCAGACTGCTTGCAATCCATCTTTCTTAATTGTATCAATTCCTAGGCTAGCATTTTTAGGTAAAATGGAGAAGAGAATTTTCTGAATCTCTTAGCGCGTTCTGACTCTCCTGTGTTCTCCCCAAGTGCTTTTGAAATCCTGTAGACCAGACCTCCTTGATGTTGATTTGTAGCTTGCGGGTATGTTGTTGAAGCAAAATTATTCTTTTTGTTATTGTTCTGACTGACTGAAGGGGCATGGATCAAATAGGTCATGGAAAGACATGAGATTCATAAAATTAATATGCATAATGTAATACTGCACAAGGTTACAAATGTAGACAGCATAGAGTGCTTAGCATCCAAGCGTGCCTTAACTTCAACAGTTAAGGCTTGAGCTGTTAGGTAGAACTCTTACTCAGATTAAATCAGGTGACCGATGGTAACATAGATTTGGGCTGTGGCTAACAGTTGAGAAAGGTGCATCTGCAAACTAGCTCTTAACTCTTTGTATACATTAAAAAAAAAAAAGACAGTCAAAACAATCCAAGAGAAATTGAGGTGCTGGTTTTTGTTTTCTTAGCAGAACTGAAGAGTATTCCGTTCAGTTAGTGTTTTTCAAAGCGTGATTCCTATCTCAATTGCAAGGACATATCCAGAACAAACAAGAATAGACACAGGCTGAAAGTGACGTCTTGGAAAATGAAGATCTGCCAATAGTTTTGTTAAGGGCACATGTCCTCTAAGTCATCGTTCTGGAAACTGGTCTTGTTAACATGATGGACAATGTTAAAGGACAATGGAGTTTAATGGTTTATGTTTTCTTGTAGTTCAGCCTATGTAAATGAAAAAAACCCCAACCAAACACACAAACGGTGAGGGTTGTATCAAGAAAAATACCCAGCTCTTAAAGTGAAATAAACAGAATGAGTAATAACTAGCATCTACCTTATTTTTAGGTCTAATTTCAAATTGCTGGGGAGAGAAGCTCCCACATAATAATTGCTGTCAATTTAAATAGGGAAAACTCTGCTTTTCCTCGTCCCTTATTCCTTTCACTGTTTTGAATTGACCAAATGAATCCACTGTTACTGTCCATGACATTTTCAGATTTTTTTATATGCCTCATCCTTGCTGACAAGTATACTAAATATCTGGTTTGAAAGACTCAGTTTTAATTTAGGAGCTGCATTTGGTTAAGGATACAGTTTCACAGTCACGTTTGTGGCAGCCCGTCCACTGTGCCTGAACTCACGTCCATGTGACAGTGTCCTGAATTGCTAGTCTTCTGCTGAGTGCTGCTTCACAGGTGAATATTCAGATCATGAACTGGAACAAAAGAATATGAAAGTAAGACCTGCTAGAATTCCTTTCAGCTTTAAATCTTAAAGCCATTAAAAGTTGCCACTTATGGTCTGGCAGAGCAAGAACAATTTTATCTTCTCCGTATAGGTCCGGACTGCTTCTTTAGAGGGGGAGTCTCAGTCCGTGTTCTTCCTGTGGACTACTTCTGTGTCAATGGCTAAAGAGCAACTAGCACAGATCCTGCATGCTGTCAGTCTTTACGCATAATTATTCTAACTGAGAATGTCACAAAGCAATACTGATAGGCAAAAAAAAAAATTTAAAAATCTATTTTGCTGTAGGTCACCTGATTTAATTTGAGTGAGTAAGAGGTCTACCTAACAGCTTAACTAAAAGCAGTTTTTAATTATGAAGTGGGAAGTACCTTTTATTTGTTTTTGAAGTTTTTGTAGATAGCTCAAAGTATCAAAGTGTTGTTCTGAGCACATTTGCGCATTGACTGTATTTGAAAAGTCAGGATTAAGGTCTTGCTTTTGATGGCAGGGCATTGACATACTTACCCAAGCCCATAATCTGAATTGCAGCTTTCCTTTTGCCCCTGCTGAAGGAGAAAAGCATTTTTGTTCTTCAGGTTTGGATTGTTTATTGTTTTCTGAAGCAGTTGAAGAAAAGTAGGTGAATGTTGACAGAATCGGGACCAGCCTTGACCTACTTGTGGCTTTTTCTCTGATCTTTGTCTTGGGCATGCCACCTTATCATTTTTATGCTACTGTTTACTCATCTGAAGCCTCATCTAAAACATTAAGAGCTGACAGATGATTGGTAATTTGAATATTAAATGTATATATCATCACTCCCACAGTTGTTCCCAAGATTTTGTCACCTATCATATAACTCAGCAAAGGGAATCCTTCTGTAGTCATTTTGATTTCATACTGAACTATTGTTTAAACTTTGAGTTTAAAGTGTTTTGGAGCCATCAATTTCATTCCCCTTTGAAATTCTGTTTTTTTCCAAGAGTCTGTATCTTACTTAAGAATGTCCCAAGACTGGAATTACACCCATGGTAGTGATTTATCTTATCACAAGGTTTTTGGCTGACTTAGAATAGAGAACATATATTAGGATTGTTGGGGCAGTTCGTGGAGATCATTTAAAACTAAATATAGCTGTGAAACAAATAGGTTGGACAAGAGCCCTGCAGGTCTGACTCTGGTGTTTCTTGGAATGAAGTTGTGAAACCAAAACAGCTGCTGTGTAGGATGTAAATTAGTTTGGTTTATAAAAATTCAGGTTGGTTTTGGGGGGGAGGAGGAAGGAAGAAACACACTTTCCTTGAAGATCCTGTAGTATTGTCGGTAAGTTTTAAAAGGGGGGGGGGGAAGGCCAAGTGTCGCTGAAGCTGTGCTGCCGTCTTGAGCGCGCTGTCTCCTCCAGCTCCTGCTTCTTGTACCTGCGTACTCGGGCACGGGCACCGTGAGAGTAACAGGGTTGGTTGCTTTTTTTGTTCTGCTGAGAAGCCTTGTAGACATTTACTAATATAAAAACCCCCAGCTTCTCAACAGTGTGTAGGGTACCATCCTGCCAGCATCCGCACTCGGAGAGGAACAGGGGTCAAGGCCTTTCAATAAACCTTTGAACTTTGTTACTCTGTCTTACGACACCTTTTGTAACTTAAGCCAGTGACTTTAATTGCTGGCTAGTAAGCATATCCCACCTTCAGGCCCTGATCAAATTTATTAAATGGAGACATAAAGCTAATGTAATAAATATTATGGAAGGATGAAATTAGAGGAGCAAGACCATTCAGAGTGATCTCTCCTTTATTTTTGAATGCCGGTAGAAGAAATGCGACATGTTCTGCTTAGCAATAGAAAATACACTGCGCATCGGCCAACAGAGCTGCAGTAACACATCTTTCATTTTATACCTGAAGTACATTTATATTTTAATCTCTGAGGGTTTGGTGTGGTTGATGATATCACTGATTAATGTTTCAGTTATTGATCATTATAATGAATTTATTACTCAATTCTACTTCAGTCTGTAAATATTATCCCGGAAAAGGACACAAAAATAAAGTCAGTAATAGAGACCAGCAAAAAATCAGTCATCACTGTTTTTACATTGATCATTTATTTTGTTCCTGTATTATTATGCAATTATTACATATTCAGATAGACTTGCAATGGAAAAAATATCTCAGTTCTGAAGCTAGATGTTCAATCACTGGCTTTAACAAATCATCTGAAAAGGTGCGCTTTGCTTCAGATAAGCATTAGTTGTAATACTGGCATAGTAATGCTGTCTTTCAAAAAACCCTCTTTGTTTGAGTGATGGTCATATTGGAAAGAGGGTCATGTTAAGTCTTGGGAAGTGTTACAAAGATAGAAGGTTAAGGTTAAAGGACTTGAACTTTGAGAAGAACAATACTGGCTGCCAAATGCTCAATAGCAAGAAATTACTTTAAAAAAGTTATATAGACAAGGACTTGCTTTTACCTGAAAATTTAGATTTTGTAAATTCGACAGTACTTCAGTCATTTGGGTAGTAAGCCAAATGATCTCTCATGGAATAATCAACGAGATGAGAAATTGCATTGGTTACACACTCTGCCTGTTGCAGACATGAAAGAATTTTAAAATGTCTTGTATTGCTCTCAGCAGGCTGTTAATTCAAAGGTACTATTTACCTGTCTATTTTAGTCTGTCAGTCTAATATCTTAATATTTCTGAAATTGCCTTTTGAATCTAATGAAAAGGAGTGGTTATGGCTCCAGTGTAACTGAGACTGTCAAGGAAATAGGTGGAATTTTTACAGCACTATGAGACTTGATGGTATGTGACAGAGGATCATTCACTTCACTGGTCCGTGGTAATGGGAGACTGATGTCTCTTTAAACTCCCTGTTAATAAATTTTTTTCCCTTTTTTTTCCTTTTTTCTTCTTTGCAAGGTTGTGAGTCTTTTAAATCCTCATTAACACATACTAAAATAAAAAGGACTTCTTTCAAGTTCCAAAAATATCTCATAACCCTAAAGCATCTTCTAGACTTCTGGATTGTACAGGTTATGAGTGTATTTCACACTTCTGTTTTGACATGTCCCTTCTGTTCCTACAAAGAAGGAATGACTGTGCAGTGTTGATCACATAGAAGTATTGACGCAGGAGAAAAAAAAATAGCAACAGTTTACAATAATTTACATGAGTAAAATGTACAGAGGAAGAAGCATCAGAAAAACTGGTATCTGGTTGCCTTGTACGCAACGAGAAGGAAGCTGCGGTTAATGCAGTTGGGCTCTTTACCACTATTGTCAAAATATATAAAGGGTTGTCCTGAGCTTGAGTTGCCATCATGAGCAAAAGCTGTATTGTCTCTGAAAGAGGTAGCACTGAAAGAACTTTTGTCAGATGTGCTCTTTGTTTTGTTGCTCAGCTCTTAGTTTTGGTTTATTCAGTAAGGGAGGAACTGAGATGTCTCTGGTTAGTGTTTACTTTGGCCATTGTTAAATGCTGGTGTTGGGAATTGCAGTACCTTATGAGCTTAATGTATATTTTAAGCAATATTTCAAAGTTCTGTGATTCTAATAGCCATTCCCATGCAAGACAGATAAATAAAAACACTGTTGTCTAAAAGAATTTCTGGTGAAGGGAGTGGAAGAGAGGGTGTTAACTAAGAAGTATTCCAAGTTGCAATACTGTATTCTGTATTGTTGTAATAAACAGTTGTAGTATAATAAGGAATGGGCAGGATAGAAGTTGAAACTTGAAAGGTTAGTAAATAAGATTTGCCTCTTCCAGGTAAAAACCTTGATGAACGTTCATAGATTTGTCATTATGAATATAAATAGCAGTATTTCATAAAACTAAAAGGTACTGTGAACCTTATACAACAAATGTATCAAAGGCCTGAGGCTTAATACTTAACCAGCAGATACAACTATTTCCCTTGGTGGTAGCAGAGAACACTGGAGTGTAATTACTTTGGAGTGGAGTCCTGTGTTTCAGATATTTGTTGCAGACTTTGGTTTGAATACTCTTCTGATTTTTTCATATGCTGGCAAACAGCCAAACATGATAGTGGTGAAGAAAAATGAATGGCTGAAATACGATAGATTTAACCTGTAAGATGAAGTATTGAGATACCAATTGAGCTGAGGCGCGGTGCTGGTTCGCAGAGATTATTGTGTAGCTTCACTGGAGTAATGAGGGAAAAAGGAGTTTAGTCGCTGTTTTTTGTTGTTTTGTTCCGTCCCTGTACCCCCACCCTGGGGAGAGGGTGGTAGGGCGGAGGAGAGGTGCAAGGGAAAGCTGATAGTGAAACTTAAGATGTTGGGGATGATTACTGCAGGAAACGAGGTACCTATCTGGAGGATATGACCAGAGGCTTTATTAACCTACTTTGCTGTGGAGGTGCAAAAATATTCTAGGCAATGTGCCAAAGCCTGGAGGCTTGTTGGACATGGAGAAGAAGATGTCTCATTTGGGTTTTCCTTGGTTAGCTAGTGGGAATGGGAATAGAGGTCAGTGAATTGGGCCAGGAATGTTCATGTAATTGTGGTACACGCTTTAAAAATAAAGAAGAAAGAACTACAAAAAATACATGGAGATTTATATGTTTATTAGGCATGGCATTTATTTATGAACATCACAGACCTTACGGAGCTATGCCATTGACTGAAAAAAAAATTGCTTTTATGGAATTAAAAACTATATCCGAATAAATGTCCTGTACAATGTAATAACTTATTCTAGCTGTGGTTCATATAGGCAGTTGAGAAGTAAATAAAAAGGTCTCAAGCGTAGCCAGAAAATTTTGTGTAAATGAGGAAATAAATTTGATTTGGAAAGCAGTTTCAATTTTAAGCTTCCATGAAGGAAGACAAATTAAACATTTTTAAAGATATTAACCATAACAGTATCTCTTTAATTTTCTGTCCTTTCTTTTAAGTAAGATACTCTGAATCAATTTTTGTTCAAGGAGACAGATTTCTTGCAGTAATCAGTTTTGCTTTTAGCTCTGATTTTTAAAGAATAAGTGATAATGGCGCACATGCTTGAGGGTGTGATTAGAACGCAACATTAAAAGGCTTTTTAGGACATCTATGGTTGAAAAAGGAGCTCTGGAGAGGTCTGCATTTGGCAGCTGAGCAGACGGGAATAAAGCATACCTTTGAAGTGTGGTATGAAGAACAAGTTGCTTAACCCTTTCACATAAAATACCTTTTAGTGAAAGTTAAATCTAGGTGTTTTCTTCAGGCTCATCTGAAAGTTATATGTTAAATCCGTTAGCTTGTATTTAGTCTTTTCTTTCCCTGAATGAATCCTGTACCTCTAAAAAGACCGCCTGTCAAGAATACGTATTAGAAAGGCTTGGAGTAACTTGCAGTACAGGGTTTTTAGAGTGCCTTTGAGTATTTTTTTATTACCTTACAGTATTCTGTGGAATATGTTGAGAAAACTTAATGAAGTGCTGAGAATGCACATTGGCAGTAAGTTAATTAAATTGTCTTTTTTGATAATCTTCTTAAGGAACTTATTTTTTGCTCAGTGTCTTTGAAACACACACATACTGTTGTTCAAACGCAAATTCCTGGATGTAAAACCTACTTTAGTTGCCTAAATTTTAGGAAAATATTTAGCTGGTAGGATATATTTTTGTAGATTCCAGGTGTCTAAAAGTGTAAGAAGTTTTTACTTTTGCCTGCGCACACCTTCGCCCAACTTTTATCAGTCTGCATCAGTCTGCAAATCACTTCTTGTTTGTTTAATATCAAGTGATCTGTTGTCTGAATGAGTGCTGAAGCTGATGCAGAACTCCTGAAGCTGACATCCAAAGATGGGTAAAACAGAAGAGAGCTATTTGGGTGGAGTACTACTCTTCGGTCTTAATGCAGGCCGATGGGACACTGCACTGTAGGTAGGCGACAAAACTTGAGACAAAGTGGACCTCTGGGTGGAAAAATTTCAGTACCTCCGCCTCCAGCAGTCCTGAAGGAGTGATGGGAGTTCCCAACCAGCCCTACGGATTTATCAAACAGACCTGTATTACCTTGGAACGTGGCCAGAAATACCCCCAAAACAGATGAACAACCTCTTTTATCCCTCTACCAGTTATATAAAACTTGGCAAATGCTAACTGTTAGAGCAGACTTAACAAGAACGGGTTGAATCGCAGATATTGAACAGCCAGTGTAATTCTGCGTCCTCCAGGAGAGGGATCTGCTTTTGAACGGTGGGATCTCACCTTCGGTTGCCGATTGCAGTGGTTTCAGGAGGGAAACCAAGCATTTCCACCCACCGCGTACAGACCTTACTAGATCACGTCCACAGCGAGATGCTCTAAGTCTGGTGTTGTTCGTAGTGTGATTTTAATTTTCCTGGAGCTTTGGCTAGCTTTTGGTTGACTTGATCCGTACCGAGGCACAGCTCATGCTTCCTACGTTAGTTCGACTGTGTCACTTCAGTTCTAAATGAGGTATTTTCCCCAAGCATGGGCCAGGCTTAACTGTAGCTAAGGAGCAGGTAAGAGGTGAGCTGAGGAAGAGAGGGAGTCCTGGAATGTATTAAAACAATCAGGACTCTGTGATTTACTCAAAGGGAATTGGAAACAGATTTTCGAAAAGTGTTTGGTATCACCATTCATAAATCGATCACAATGCGTTTTGTTTTGCTTGAGTAGCTTGAGTAAATAACAGCTTCCAAAATATTTTTCTTCTCTCCTGTGCTTTTTCTTGTTTACCTGTGAAGACTGCTGCACATCTTGGCCTTTGCTTCTTTAAACTTACAATATCTTCATTTCGCTAGCTGAAAGTTAACTGAGACATTCTCAACACCTCCAGTAATGTATTGTACTACTTTAAAATGGTATAACTAGACAGACATACTCTCAAAATTTAATTAATACAGTAAACATTGACCTGTAAATGAATAACGAACAGTAAATACCTCTCTATAGAGTGAACATTTCCTTTTGCTTCTTCCTCTGCTTTTTACCCTGACTTGTTTTAAATTGGACCAGTCCCTTCAAGATACATACTGTTACTTCACTTATTTGTAACTGTGTATGTAGCACAGTCTGGGCTCAATTTTGAGCAGGTCTTTACAGCACCACTTAAGATCAAAGGAGGGGAAAAAAAAGCCAGCAAGAAAGCAAACAATCAAACAAACAAAAAAACCCAAAGAGGTGGCTGTTAGATAAGCCACTTCACTACATCCATGTTTTTGAGAAAAAAAGGGTTTGTGTCATACAGTTAACTGTTTAAAGACCTTTTACTTAGTTGTACTAGCAGAGTATGCCATTACCAAAAGACAATTAAGCAAGCTGCTTCCTTATGTTGCAAAGGTTATTTTGTAAGCGTAAAATATACGTGCGAGAGGGCAGTGGTTAGTGTGTCTTGCGGTGGTAGCAATGCTTTTACATCCTCTGATAGGTCTGTTGAGCTCTGGCTGTCATCGCACTGTCTGCATCGTTCCTTATTACTTCCACACTGACTGGTCTTGGATGTCTGCGTCTCAAAGTTAAATCTAAGTGAAATCAAAGTTTTGCTCGGTAGTATCTCCTCAGCTATTTTTTCAGTTTGCTTTCATATCATATCTCTCAAAATAATTTCTTTTATCCACTGTTAATATTTCATTTTAGCATCTTTGAAGTATTGCCAGCTGGAGACTGCTGCAGAGCAGTAGTGACCTGAAAATCATTAACAGCACATCCAATTCTTAAATATCTCAAAAAATAACAGCTGTTCTTTTTGTTGATGTCTTCTAACAATGAAAACTTTTTCTTACTTTTCCGTGCTTGTGTGCTAGAAATTCTGCTGTCAGTACCAACTTTTACTCAGGGTATTCTTTCAAACTCTGTTAGAAATGGGTTGATCTTCTGTAGTGCAGCTACTGGGGGCTGGCTCTTTCTAGGCCATGATTTGCAGCAGGGTCCTAAACAGATTTTGTGGAAACTTTTCAAGTCCATGAACTGCTGGTGAAAGTACCTGGTCACCCTTTATAAGTGTCAGTGTTTGTGTTACACGTGTCTGTCTTGTGGGCCTTGATCAGCTACTTAGGGTAAGCAGATATTTAACACAGCTTGCAGGTAGGATAATAAGAAATTATGTAACTTATCCCTAGACTTGTGTCTTTGGCCGCTCCCTGAGTATGGGATCTGCCTTTTGTCGGTGCCTTCCCTCACTCCAGTGGGTCGTCATCCTCAGGTTCGGCGTACTTCTCTAACTTCTTCTTCAGCGTTGCTGATGCTGTGAACAGATGTCTGATCTGTTGATTTTCATTTCGTTATTTGTCCTTAGTGGTGATGGGCCTCATGCTGTAAGTCTAAACCAGCCTTCCAGAGAGCCCTGGTCGTTGCAATAAAGTGAAGAAGACTGGACACTGCACTGGTATAATATTTTCCTCCTTCTCGTAACTTATCTGTGTGTGGCTTTTCCTTTAAAAATTATAGCTGAAATGATTATGAATATCTCCTTTAAACAAGATTGTATCAGCTTTTGCGTCTCTTAAACAATGCGTGTACAGCCAGAGGGTAAAACACGTGATAAGACCATGCTAATTGCGTGAGCGTGTATGCTAAAGTTCTCTTGTTGTGAAAGATCCAAGAAAAACAAAACCTAACTCCCTTCTAATTATACTGCTCAATTAGCCACCTCTCCTGTTTCTCACTGCAAGGGAAGCCTAAGTCGCTCCGCTAATGGGACAGGATTTAATGTGGTTCGTAACATACAGCACTGACTCAATTCAGACTTGGCAGACGGGGGGAGAAAAGGCTCATGTAAAATGGAAAAATTAGGGTCCTCAGGTCAGCAAGCTTTGGTCGTCTACAAGCCAGGCTTCATTTTAAGCTGGTTCTCTGCAGTTAACTGGTAGGGTGAGGCATTTCTAGAGAAAGAGTTCGTGTGTTATCCAGGAGGCCTCTAAAAGAGATTAATCCCACCTATCCCTCTCCTTATTGAGTAGAGAGAGTCAGTGTGACTGACTTAGATCATATTTGACATATGCTTAAGCTGTCATTGTTACTGAAAAAGCAGTCTGTCTGTCTTCCCCTTTGTCTCAGCTACTTATTTTCCTGCTTTCTGCTTCATTCTGCCAGCACAGCTGTTTGCACGGCCACCCGGTGAGCCAGATCTGGGAGCCCAGCGACAGCCATCAGCCAGGTTACGCATGCCACACTTAGGGCCTTGGCTTGGAAAACTGACTTTCAGGCTACTAAAGTGAGACAAAATGATTTAACATTCGAGTAATTTTAACTTCCGTTAAGAATTGTTACAAAGCTTTTAAAATGTATTTTATGTGCGTTGGTGAACACCACCACTGGCAGGCAGGAACCATTTTGGAAGACGAACTCTTCGTCCTGTGATTGGGGAAAATACCTCTGTTTATTAGGCAAGGTCACTGGAGAATCTAGAACGTTCCCTGTGTCCTGTCTCACTTGTATTTGAGTGTTTGTAGTAGTAGAACTGTGAAAGCAGCTACTTTATTTTGCTTAAAAACTCAGTATATGTGTATAAATTTCCTTTTTATTCTTCAGTAAGAAATCTACTATTATATGTGCATCCATATATTGTTTTATTTTCGTAATGATTTCACACGTTGTGTGCATCCTTTCCTCATCTCTCCCCTCTGCTACCTAATAGTCCATTAAATGTTGTTGATCGGTTTTTGTTGTGTTTTGGTAGGGCTCATTGCCTGTCAGTAATTCCGCAGAGAACAGATATACTGGATCTGATGGCCTATTCCTGTGTGTAAACTTTATGTACCCAATTAAACATTTCCCAGATAAGTGATTTGATAACTGCACACCCTCTCCCTGCCCTTTCACTTCAGTCTTGGGAATCTTTTGCTTTTGTGAACTTTTCTAAAGGATTTTTTATTTTTTTTTCCATGCTCAAATATATTTTGAGATATGCCAAGATGTGACTGACTGTTTCAATAAGAGTATATATAAAATGCCTTTAAGCATTTGCCCGGCAAAAGCAGTACTCTTTTACCTGTAAACCTCAGTAGTTTTATTTTAAACTGTTTGTGGCATTATGGGTTTATTGCAATACTGTGCACTGAAGAAGTGGTATATCGGGTATCACATGCCCTTGAATATGAGCTGCATTATTTGTTTAAAAGTGGTATATCAAATATGCTTGGGTGAGCAGCTGAAATGCTAGCGGGGCCGGGTTTGTTATATATCTTAGAATAAGGCTTTCTGGGAAAAGTCCGCATAATTAAGAGTCGAGCAACTGAGGAAAAAAGTTCACTGACTAATAAGAAAAACTTGGAAAGTAATCCTATTAAGTCCCCCCCTTCTGATAAGTCCTGATGCGAATTTATAGGTATTCTCTAGAAACATAAGGGAAGGTTCACTTCTCTCTCAGAACAAACTCCATCAGCAGTTTCCCACACTGCCCCTGAGAACATTCTTTCATTATCTTGTTTCTGTGTAATAATTGCCATGGAGTAGTCACAAACTTGTTTTTCTACCAGTTGAAACTATAGAACAATGTGTATGCGTTGACCTGGATTCAGAGAGAACAAGTTACTGTTGGCATCGTCTCCACCTTGAAAATTTGCCATCAACATGGTAGGGAGTTGCTGAAGACTTATAATGCGTAATTGAAAAGGCTAAATGCCTGCAAGGATTCTTTGAGATAAGAATTGTCTTTGAAAACATTTTAACCAGAGGTCTGGATTGTATCATTAATCCTTTCTGTAGTTCTCTAATCTTTAAAATTTTATTATTTCTGGAGTGATTAGCCTGCAATGTAAATAGAAGCTACAGTTTTTGTAAAGTACCTGTTTTCTTGATATGTTTTATGGCAGACTTTAAAAAACTTTTAATGTCGTTCTTAAATATAATACGGCGTATATGTTTATGTTATCTAAGACATATATTATTACTGTTATTAATAGCAATAATAATAAGAAGAAAACCCCAAGTTTTCGGATGGGTAGAGGACTGGCCCTTCTTCTGCATAGGGCACTCAGCTGCAGTTCAGGAGGTGCAATCCCCATTTCTGGCGCTGGTCCATAAGCTCCCAGCCTGACGGAGGGCCTGCTTTCCTGCTGCACCTAATCTGGTGTCGTTGCGATCTGCTACCAAAAAACCGCGCCGCCTTGCACTTCGCCCCAGGCATGCGCTCTCACAGCTTCCCCTCTGTCACATCTGGGGATCGTGCGGCTTCGGGATGACTTCGTTCCTCTTGCTGCCGGTTTAATGCCGGTTTTAGTGCCGAGTCTGCCCGCAGCGGATCGCTGTGCTGAACTGACTCACCTTGTGGGCAGCTGTTGACTGTCTCCAGTGCCGGCGGGAGGGCAAGAACCAGCAACAAGAACCAGCAACGGGTGGGAGCAGGACCCCCGCTCCCCCTCTTCCCACAGCAGCTTGTCATTACACAAGATAGCATAGGGTGAAACCTCACTGTCAGTAAATCACGTGGACAGGTATGCCCTTATCTAACTTGCCTGTTGAAAGGATAAAAATCTTTTGCTTGGGATAGTAGAGTTGTATCTGTGATGGTTTAGAGAGACGTAGCCAGCGCAAGGGCTCGTGTGCCCAAAAGCACGTCTACTTCTTGACGCCGGTTTGTTCTGGTGAAACACGTGGACTGGTTTTCTAGTGAAAAATGTTACCTGTAAAGTCAGCTTAGTCATTAGTGACACAGCACTGAATTACCGCTGTGTAGAAAGGTATACATGTTCGGGTGGATTTGACTATCTTTTAAAGAAAAGATGAAACGAAATAAAAAATGTGGTTGTTCTTGTACAGTTGGCAGGTTTAGATTTATTAGGGAATATAGGGCTAGATAAGGAAGAATTGAATAAGATGGACTGTAAGAGCCTTACAGCCTTTAGTCTAGAACAGGTGTAATACATTCTGGTTAGGTATAGAAAGTTTAGCTGTGAGCTTGATTGAGGATTTGACGAAGGATTGTACAAAATTTGGATGTCTGAAAAAAATGGTCAATATTTCAAGAGAAACATTTCACTCTCATGTTAAGCAAGCAAATATATGTGTTTTGGGGTTTTTGTTTTGTTTTTTTTAAACAAGAGCCAGAGTCTGAAATAGGACAAATTGTCTTGCTTACCTTTATCTTAATCTCTTTACTTTCACGTTTGTATTTCTTTTCCTTCTTTTTAACTAGAGGGGTCATTTTTGTCATGTCTGTAAAAAGGGAGAACTGACCAAACCGACGTTATAGAGGAAACAAACTGTTCAACATAACGGCGTGTTATCAAATACATTCAGAAATCAAGAAGAGAGAAATAACCTTCTGTAACGTTTGGCTATAGTAGTCTTGGCGTTTCCTGTACCTGTAGGTGATACTGCTACAACAAAGAGTTGTTGCAGTTGGTCACCGTTTTTTAGGTGGCTGACTCATGAAGCCAGTTTGTGTAAGTGGAAATTAGTATAAATGTGTTCTTTGCTTTCTTACATTCCTCTTAAGTACTAAAGACCTGGTAAGGTGACAGGGAGAGTGTCTTCCGGTGAACTTTTTTGAATTTTACAAAATGTATTGTTTGATAATTTTTACAACTTGATATGCTACCGTTACTGTGCACGTGAGGTGTGAGCGACAAGGGGAGATGACGGGATGCTGTTACCAGCAAAAGGAGGAGGTTGTGACCCTGGTTGTGTTAATGAACACATAGCCGTGCAGCCCGCTCCTCTAACGCTAACCAAGCTACGGGTGTGAGCGCAAGTTAATTGTACTGAAAGACTTGTAATTGCTGTGAAAGCAAAACATTTGACTTGGTTTAATGGTGTTAAAAGTAGCTTTTTTGCGGTGGTTTATACAGTGCAATAAAGAATCCTAAACGATTGGGTGTTCTCACAGAAACATCTGGAATCATACAATTCGCAGAGGCACGATTAAGGCCGAAGTAGATATTCCTTTATATTCTTCCCCTCCAAATTATATTTATTCACTTACTTTTTGACCCATACGTATATATAATTTCTTGCTAAGTTATTTTTGGTTTAGATCTTGGTCTCTTATCTCTTTATCCCCAGCTACAGTTGATGCTTAATAAGTGAAACCTTTGCAGACTTCAGTAGTAGCTTGAAAGAGCGCCCCGTTGACTCTGTGCTGAGTGATGGATAGATTCCCTGCCTGCTGTTCACTTTACTGCTAGATTCACCTAGGGTGTAATATCCTAACAAAGCAGAGGAGGGAATTGAAATGTGCTCTTCTGAGAACAGCAGTAAGTAAAGCTGCCTTTCTAGTTGTTCTCTCAATTAGCTCCTGGGAGACTTTCATGCTTCTCTAGTTTCTCTTGGGGATATGTGACCTGATAGCATATTGCTATAAATAATTATTTTACTAGTACCAAAGCAGGTACTACACACAAACACAAAGCAACGTTTTCAGCATCTTTATTGGACGCTGTAAACGCCGCTTTCTCAGACAGGCGTTTTTTCTTTCTTTCGCGCTTTCTTTCTTTCCTTTTTCTCTTCTTCTTTGGAATGCAGTCCTGACATTTCTGATCTTCGTAACTTTGATTGTTAGTTTTGTGCTGCCCCTTGAAGTGAAATTGCTAGTGAGTGGTATAAAGCTCGCAAGCTAAGGCAAGGGGGTGAGGAGCAGTGTGCAGTTGTGGCAGCTATGGGGCAAAGAGTAGAGGAATTGCTTTCAGGATGGATATTGCAGGTGATCGTTACCTGTTTGCAGAACAGGGTTATTTAAAAGAAAAAAGAAACCGCCTTTAAACGCATATGGCACAGCAACCCTATTTAACTCATTCCTTTATCAGAGACTGCAACAGGAGCACCAGGAAAAGGCTATTCACCTAAACCGGTTTTTGTTGTGGGGAAGCATTTGAAAAAAACCAACCAAGAGAGCAGACATACCAGGCCTTCCGTACACAGTTGTGATGAGGTTAACAGTTCTGCAATATGTTTAGCTCTTTTTGGTTTTTAAATGGGTCCCGCAACTAGTAACACCGAGCATCGATAAATCTGTGCTAGCTGTCAATATGAATCAGACTTTTGTATTACTTGATTAAAGACCGACCATTTTATCAAATCTTTTGGCTGCGTGACAGCTACATCCATTGGAGAAGTGTAAGAATTAATAGGACACTGATGTTCGCTGGTATCAGTTCCCTGATTACGTTCTGACTTAACAGAATGTAGTATTCCTGGAGAAGTGTCATTGTGGATACTAAACTAAAGAGCTGTGGTACTTTGAGGTACAAAGCACTGTCAGTTTTCTCAAGTGAGGCTCAGCAACAAAAGAGGCTTGGGAATCGGTACTCAAGAAGTCTTAAGTATATGTACCTTCAGTCAGAGAGAAGACGACGGATATCCAGTTCATATTTTTGGCATAGTGGTTGAAAGGATTTTTAGGCATTCAGCAACTCCTTTCATATCCACGTAATCTTTCTGAGATAATGTTTATTTTAAAATGTTTTCCTTTTGGTTTTTGTTTTTTTTTTTTTTTTTAATAAAGGAATCAGTAAAGAGGTTAGACAAAGTACAGGCTTAATACCAATAGGAAAAAAAAAAAAGTTTTGCAGTTTGTATTACTGTCCCTGTGTAATTAACATTGATTTATGAGAACTTTAATTTAGGCAACTGTAAACTGCCTCATGAATTTCTGCAGAGCAGATCCAAACTTGCTCAACTGTAGGTGGTCATCATTCATGTCCTAAAATCTATTTTCAATCTGAACTAGTTTTCGTAAAAGCTGACTTTTGGATTCTTGTGGTTGCATGCAACTAGCATAATTTTGTAGCGGTACAGCTGAAGAAAGTGAGTGTTTCAAATCTATCGAAAATTCTATTTTAGGTATCTTTTTACAATTACCTCCACTTAAAACTTTCTGGTTTTAATTTGACTGTTGGAACTCCAGAGATGACTTTCTCTGAATTTGTGTCTTGGATTCAGATTTTTAACTTTATTACTTTCACAGTCTTGACCCATATCGCCTCCATTGCTGCTGGTAACACAGCTCGTAGGCACCTGGAAGAAGTAGAATGTGTGCGTTTGGCTGTTGTTCCAATATGTAGATGCCATTTGATTTAGGTGACGAGGTCAGGCTGCTTACTTGAAACAGTTGTTACGGCTTACTTTAGAAATTGTCACGGGCACAATTGCGGAGGCAGCGTAACTGAAAATCAGTAAGGCAAGTAACTATATTTAATGGTATTCTGTATTTTAACGTTTCATAATTTCAGACAGTGTGAGAGGAGTACTTCTGTTCTTTTAATATAATGTATTGAATTTTAGACTTTGCCTGAAAATGTTTCGGGTTACTATTCTGAAACTGAATTCTCTTACTCCATTTTAATATTTTATTAGAATTGGGAGTGGCTATTTTAATCTATAATTCAGTTAAAAGGACACCTTTTGAGGTCTTCTGGTAATTTTGTGTGGCGGTATGGCACGATCTGAAGAGTATACGTGAGCGTAGGTTATAGTTTTTAATAGTCTGGTGTTTAGACTAATACAACGAAAGCGTTAGCAGCTTTTACTTTAAATTTCATTTTACCAGATAGGACTGTGTAAATAGATTTGGTATGGTGAAAATGAGGTGTTTGTTTGTTTGAAAGCACAATGCACGTAATATTTAAGTAGTGTATGAGAAGTGTAGTTTGACAAGTGACTGGTCATTAGGACAGAGGCGTTTTGAACGGGGTCATTTTCGCAGGAGATGGGGGAAGCTGCCTTCAGAGCCCTTCGTTATCTGTGCAGCCTGAGATTCATTAGCTAATACAGATGGGATAACCCCTGCGCTGCAGAAGCAGGAGAGCTCAGCCCAGCAAGCCTTTCAGCAACAAAGAAATAAAAGCATTCCTCTGTAACAGGCTTCAGCACTTATCTCTCTTCTCTGGTACTGTTTGTGCTGAACCAAAGCAGCTGCTACCCTGAGTTAAGAGAGAACAAACTCAACATGGCGTGAAATTACTGCACTTCCATTCACATTCATTAGAGTTATATTGTTACCAGCTACAAGCATGACTGGTCTTTGCATGAATAATAACCAGAAATGCTACTTTGTGAGTTTTACCTTAAAACATTAACAAGACACAGTGCAAACTTTGAAACCATGTGTATTGTTGGTCCAGCTAATAATATAAATCATAGCATTTTTCCTGTCAATTGCTAGAATAATATTTATATTACAAGATCTGGGAAAAGGCAGAGAGGAAGTTGCGAAGTGGAAATCTGGTTAAAAGGTGGCTATTAAAAATAACTCCAAAAGGTCTTGAGTGTAGGTTCCCGAAGCTGTGTCGCCGCTAGTAAAACATGCGACCTCTGAGATGTTTGTCATGTCGGAGGAGAACTACTGTCCAAATCCTCAAGTACCGAACAGATGAGTACCCCTTGCTCAATTAGAAATAAACCAGCAAGCAAGTGGAAACTTGTTTTGGTATTTATTCCTCTTCCAGCAGATGAGTTTCATCCTGTCTACTGATGGGTTAAATTTCAGAAACAACCGTCACCTGCCTTAAAATCAGTGTCCTTTGTTTTTTGGTGCTGCTGCAACAGTGAGACCTGAACGTGGCTAAAAGTCCGCTCTGCGCGTAGTTGCGTGGACCTGCTTTCTATCTCTGTGCGCTCAAATCCGTGGTGCATTTTGTCTAAAAAGCCTTCGGGACATGAATAATAAGGAAATATCTGAAGAGCAGCAAGGACTCCAATGCGCGCTTTGTCAATCCAGCACTGCAGAATTTCGCGCAACAGGTTCTGTTATGGCCTTTTGGTTCTTACTAGTACTTGAGCCCAAAACCAAAGGCAAACTATTCTTACTCTTTTTTTTTTTTTTTTTTTTTAATAACGCTATTTTTAGCAATTGATTAATTACATGTTGTTCAAGCACTTTTTCAATTTCTCGTATCTGTTTCGAGTAGACAGTGCATTGTATTGTAAGTCTGACCTGGTTTTGAAATGTTAACATGTCAAAAATACCTAAAATTTCAAAGCTGATTCCAATATGTTGAGTTATTTGCTTGTTAATGTTTACAAAATAGGTTATTCCTCTATGACTAATCAGAATGGTGTCTTTCTGTTGTGATAGTACTCACATTCAGAGGCTGATTGCTATAGATACAGCCTAAATATACAACTAGGAGCTTAAAAAGCTTGTGAAGCGTACGGTCTCCAGAACAAGAGGAAGAGTGTTTAACAAAAGTACAAGCCATCTCTAACTGGTTTTATGGAAATCGACTTCCTCTTGCTGTAAATGCAGCCTGTCATGGCAATGCCCAAGTTTCAGATGACAGATTTTTATCAGTCATGGGAGGTTGGATTGTCCGTCTTCAAAAATGTTGTTTGTGACTTCTGATTGTTTTAGAGGTGTCCATTTCAGGTTCTGTTAGGCTTCTGTAATTTGAGGTAAAAAGCAAACAAAAAAAGCTGTTAAATCTGTGAAGCTGCGACTTCTTCGGCAAAGTAAACCTACAGAGAAATTGCCTTTTATTTTTTTATTATTATCTTACACTCTTTTTGTGTTGCACAACCCCTGGACACGATCAATGAAGACTTTTATTCTTTCTTTAGAGAAGGTTATATATGTCTACCACACTAATTTATTGCAGATAATAGAAGTGCTAGAAGTAGATGTGAACTCTTTCAAATAAGCTGTCTGGATCTTAAGCATTGTTTTATTCTGTCTTCAATCAAATTGAGACAATTTTAGAGAATTCATTTGTTTGCAATGTAAGATAGCAGTTGTGTCTATCTAAAGAAAGTTCTTGTGTTGTAGTTAGTTTTTTAGATACGTTTCTAGAAGAATAACGAAACAAACCCAGATATTTAATTTTCTTGACTTTATTCAGAAAGAATTGTAGGCTGTGCTCTAAATATGCTATATAGCGTAAAAATAAATTTCAGTGCTTCTAAATCGAATATTTTTCATAGCCAAGATAGCTACGGAGCTCTTGTTTTAACTGTAGTGTTGAACATAACATAGCTGAGGAAGGTGCTTGTGGTCTGCCAAGGTATTAACAGTCGTTTGTGAGGAAATGTCGTGTTGCCAGACGTCTCAGGTCTTGCATCTGTATGATACTTGAGTGTATCATCACTGCGATCCACCAGTGGAATTTCTTCCATAGCTGTGGATATCCTCTTGATAGCAGTTGTGTGTGTGCAGTGCTCAGCAATAGTGTCAGAACTCCAAAGGGAAAAATTAGTAATTCGGTAGCATACGTAGTGTAATCGGCGAGGATTTTTATGAATAAAATTTTACAACTTTGTAGCAAGAATATATCTGTTTAATTCCCAGGAATCAGCAGCTTTTAAGTTTTCTTTTACAGGTTAGAGGTTTGGTGGCTGTTTTTTTAAAGCTGGTAAAATCTTGGCGGGGGCCTGAAATGCTGTCTCTTAAAGAGAGAAGAATACCACTAATTAGCTGATCAGTGGTGCTTGACCTTGTGAGCAATGGGAGCTCTCAGCTCATGCTGGGATCAAATTTATATGAATTTGTGAGCCACTGCCTGGTACTGGCCCTGCAGCGCGTCATTCAGGATCTGCCTCTGCTATAATCCTAAAGCTGCAGGCCAGCCTGAAGTGTTGCCTGCTCGTGATGAATAGTACCTTGTTTTGCAAATAGACTCATGGAGGTTGACCATCATCTGTGAAAGAAGTTACTATACAGTGGGAGGGGGGGTATTTCAGTCTGGCCAGTTGTGAGTACTGAGCTGCATTAACAGTGGTTTTTCTGTAACTCTTCCAGTTTCCATCCCCTTTCTTTCCAATTTAGGCTAAAGGCAAGATCCTGGAGAAAATAGGAAACATTGTGAATTAGAAGACCTTGTTCAGATTCTTTCTCAGCTCTGTTTCCCACCATAGAAATAGTCTGGTATCAACTTCTCCCCCTCTGCCCCTTATTTAAAATATAAATACGCGGTGACTTTTAGCAGGTGTTCTAGCCGAGTGTGGCGGGGTAGTTCTCCTTTGACTCCCAACCACCAGTATCAGTGGCTACTTCTGACGTTTTGTACTGATTGAATTGGTTCGTATTTTGAAGTCAGATGGGGTACTTGGAGATAAGGCAGATATTTGATTACCCCCTTCTAATTTTTTATTTACAGTCTTAAACCAACATGGACCTGAGACAAAAGAAAAAGCCTTCTGCGTTGTCTGTAGGAGAGTCACATGATAGATAGAAAAGCCAGCGACTTTTTAAGGACAAAGGTAGTCATCAGGGTACATACCTGGATGTAGATTCTTATGTAGTTACAGCACAATACTGAGAAGAAGGTTACTTTGGTCATCCCAATAAAAACATGCAGGAAAAAAAGGAAGGTTTCCTAACAACTGAAGATCTAGAAACCCTGTTTTCTAGTGAGGTTTGAGAAGCCTCACCTTAAAAACCATGATTGGGAATTGAGGCACCATAATCTCCTTGCTCTAGTTTTATGGTTCTCATTATAAAATTCTATTTTCAGAATCTAATTACTTTAAATTAAAATACTTGCCATGTGCAAAGCACCTTATAATTTCTGGACTGCTATACTTGTATCCCATAAGCTCTGTGGGAGAAAGATAGGTGTCATGCTTGTTTTACAGTTGTGGAAACTTGATACCGTGTGCTGTTGCTTCTCCACATGTAAAGTGATTTATTGATAGATCAAGTAATATAGTCTTGCACTTGCCAACGTTCTGTCAGAATGGGATTATTGCATTTTTTGCCCTCTTAGGAGAGGAGGAAGAAAGCAGTTGACCCGACAAAATCAAATCCGTGTAACTGGGAAAACGTTTTGCTCTTAATAAGGTCTTTTTGGGGAGGTGAAGAAGATGTTTATCATCACATCCACTCCTCAGCTCACGGTGTTGATCTAACTTTGAGCTGCAGCGTATGCCAGTGGCAGGCAGTATACGCACTGGTGTACATGTGTCCAGACACTTAGCAGCTACCAAGCTTGACCGGGTATATGTATATGTGCTCTAATCAAAGAATGATCGCACTACATTTAATACAGCCTTTATAGTACAGTGCATAATGGCCTTTGCTTAATACCTTTTCCCCTAGAAGTGTCTTCATATTGTTTTTGACTCACCGTCTTAAGTTGAGAATGATAAGAACTCTAAAATATTCTTTTTTGATTTAGGAGAATTGTCTAACAGTAGTATGTGATGTTCTAAATCTTTTATTCTGTAGGTCAGTAACAGATCCACGAGATGGAAAGAGAGTTGCACTCAAAAAGATGCCCAACGTCTTCCAAAATTTGGTCTCTTGTAAAAGGGTCTTCCGGGAGTTGAAGATGTTGTGTTTTTTTAAGCATGACAATGTAAGTAAATTCAAAGTAATTTTGAAGTCTTTGATAAAGCCTAATTGTAAAATGGAGCTATCTATAACAGAAGTAAATTTTTTTTTTTATTTTAAGTTATACAATATCTAAAATGCTTTAAAAGCTCTCTAATTTTACAGTTATTGGATTTCCTGGAAACTCAGATATGACTGTTGCAAACACTGTAAAAAATGAAATTATCAAGAACCTAAGTATATTCATCATTTTCTTTCAAAAATGTTTGCAAATAGACAGGCAATACACTTCCACCTAATCTTATTTTAGGCTTTAGATAAATGTCAATCTGCACAAAGCTATGCCAGCTGGAGATGCTTTCGCTTCCAAGCTGTTTCTCACTCCCATCTTCCTCTCCCCTTTGTTGGAGTTTATTGCGCTCTCAGTTCTTCTAGCAGAGTGGTTGTACAAGCACTCCCAAATCCGCTTTAGGCAAAATCAGCTAGTTTAAGTTAAAACATTAAAAAAAAAAATCACTTGAATTGATCCATACGGTAGTGTCTGAAATGAATCAAAGAGTACTTACAGAAAGCGTTCCACAAGTGCAGCTGTGGATGTGGTAGCCTCTCCCATTGATGAGCAGTAACGAGCACGTTGGGAGTACCACCTTCTCCCAGCGGAATGGGATCAGGAAGTGGGTATCTGTTTCAGAACCCTATTTCCTTGCTTTTTCCTTCTGTTTTGAAGTTTAACTTTTTTTTAATCTGAGGGCATCATATTCCAAGAAAGATTTTATTTGGGGTTAAACACTGGGTTCAGATAACGGTTCTTGTTAGTGGGGCGCAAAAGAGGTGGAGAGCCTTGCGAGCTTGCAGCAGATTGCAGAGCGTCCCCCCCACTGTCACCAGTCCTTGGGAGATGGATTCTGTGACGAGGTGTCTTCTGAACTGGTGCCTTAAGCTGCTCCTCACCAGGGTCTTCGTTGCGGAAGAGATTTTACCCAGGACTATAAAATCAAACGAAAGCACCTCTGTAAGCAGTCAGAAGTTGAGCCTGATAACCACTGAAGTTTGCGTACTTCACCTAAATGTCCTAGATACTCCTAGGACAGGATCTAAAAGACTACACCAGGGTAGTTCTTTTTCCTGTGAGAGGGTGTAACTTCTGTGCTGCTGCTTTTCTACCTTTTTGCTTTGCACAGAGCGCTGAGCTTCTGATTCAGAATGTGAACAACTTTGGGTTTTGTAATTCCCATGTAGAAGCGGTTTGCCACAAAACTGTTAAAGATAAAAGGCAGAACAAAGGGTGATTTCTTTTGCTTTTGCATTTCTTTGCTAGAATTACTTCTTTCAAATATTTTATGGTTATATGTATTTTTGAAATGAACCCATTTTTATCGGGTAGATAAATTTATGCTTTTAAGCTAATACTTGAACAGCTGGAAAAAGTTTCTTGAATTAAAACAAACAAACAAACAAACAAAAAGACCCTGAATGTACAGAATATCTGACTTGGTGGACTACTAAATTCACATATGTAGTGAGATAGAGTATTGGTCTGTCTGTATGCGATAGAATAAAGCTAAGCTCTATAAGAAAGGTGCAGTCTGTCTTTTTGAAAGGGATTTGGTTTTGTTTGACTGGGATAGGTCTTGATCTTGTGTGGTGTTTCCTAGGTACTCTCTGCCCTCGACATACTCCAGCCTCCACACATTGACTATTTTGAAGAAATGTATCCTAAATATAAAATAGAGCATCTTAATTGAGGTAGGTGTAATTTTCATTAGCTTAGAAACTGCAAGTAGTTGAGGGAGTCTATGAAATAGAACTACAAAAACCTTGAGCCTGTATCTGAACAGTTTAATTTAAAGAAGTGAATCTATACTGTCAAGAACGCTTAGTTAATGTTAATCTTGGAGGTGAAATAGTGCAGGATTGAACATGAAGCTTTGAGTATGTAAGAGCCAGTAAACGCAGGAGGACATTGTGGTATTTACCAACAGATTCTGCTGCTACTAATGGTGATTCCCCCAAAATATTTTTTTGAAAACTATACCCAGTAATTAACTTCCTCTCGGTTATTAGTATCTTAAAATACTTTCTGGTGTTTTCAGAGAGTGCTACTGTTACATGCTTTCAAACCATGGCTTGTCAGAGATGTTGCAGCACACTAGCTGGGTTGTGGCTTTCCTTCTTCAGCCTCTATCTTGATGAAGAAAACAGATTTCACACACATATATATATATATATTATATTATTATATATATTATATATATATATGTACTGTTTAACATGTCACTAATGCAAAGGTACAAGCTGTCTATAGGTAACTGTATTATAAAATTGAATTTTAGTAACTTGACACGAGAATGTCATGGTTTGGTTTGTTTTTTTCCTTTTTCAAACTTTGTTTGGGTTCTCTTTTATTTTGGGGGTTGTGAATTTCTGCATTCTTATGCTGAAAACGAAGTCATTGAGCTGGGTAGGCTCTTCCTGACTCTAGTTGGACAAGAAGTTCTGTGCCTCAAAGCTGATTGTTTTAATACTTACTCTAGTTTTTAAATTGCTAGGAATTACTGCGATGAGTTAAGTACAGATCTCCGTAGTACAGAAAGTATCTAGATATGCTGCGAGATTTAGAACAAAAAATTATTTTAAATAGGGGTAATTCTGTTCTCTGCAGAGACTTTACTAGCTGCAGACCAGGAATCATAATAAAGATTGTCTGCCTGAGTTAATCCCACTGTCTGTTTTCTTCTTTATGCCATTTTAGAAATTTAACATGCTAAGATCCAATTCTCGAGTTTTTAGCTAATAAAAAATGAACTTGATAATTACCACTGAATGAGATTATTTGTTTAGAAATTATTTTTTGTGTGTGTAGGAATAGAGTACTTCACCAGACTCCTCCTGCCCACCAGAGTTTTAAGATTATTTGCACGGTTTTATGAACTGTTCTGATATTTTACAACATGCTGTTAGTAACAAAATATCCGTTGTAGACTTTAGCAAAAGTGATATTTTAGAGAGCAGATAATCAAATATCCCAGCACATTGACATTTCCATTATCAAATTAGCATTTCAGTACAGGGATCTGCGATACAGCTGAGGTCAGCTAATAGACTTCTGTGTTTTCTGTGGAAAACCCCAAAAGCAAACACTGAAAATTAAAATCAGTGCTGAATTGTTGAAAGCGAGCACTTGAATCAGCACATATTCAATTATGTGTCATCGCATTATACTGCTGCTCCTTTTACAGGTTTGGTTGCAGCCTTTCAAGTTTACAATTCACAACCAAACTGTGCAAACAAAAACTTCCTCCCAAAATCAAAATTGTTACCAAAATCTCCTTGTAAATCAGGCAGGGCGTAATGAAACGTCTGTTATAAGCTTATGTAAGTTATCTGCCAATCAATTTTCATCTGAAAGTATATGTATATACATTCAGGAGCACGTATAAAGTGTTCTGATTGAGGATTTGGGTTTATTTTCTAAAATTACATAGTTCTTATCAGTCATAATTGGGACCCGAGAGCTTTTTCTGCTGCCTGGATGCACAGTAATAGCTAGGTGTAAAGAAAATTAATGCACTGTCCCACAAATGTCCGCATCATGTGTTCTGCTTATCTAACAAGTAGCTTTATTATGTTGGTGTCCGTCTGCAGTGGAGCTGATTGAGGTTTGAGTGCACCAGCTTACTCTTATGGTTAGACTTTGGAAGGTTGTTAATTACCGATGGGTCTTAGCTGCTTTTTTGTATGACCCACTTTACAAGACTCTTAATGGGTGGAAAATTGTCATTCTTTATTTTTAGATAAACTGAACTTTGTGAAATATGGTTTGGTCTATTTATAATACCTTGAATTGATTGGTGAGGAAAGTAGGTGTATTTTAAACTTGGTGATTTTAACCAAACTACAACATGATCTAGTGATTGATAAACACATTCAGTGGCTGAAAATATTGCTATACTATACTAGAGATTTTTCACGTGAATGTTAGATGAAGGTCTTAAATTTTGCTTTGATACTTCTTTCATATGAACAGCATATAAGTAGTCTTCAAAAACTGGATTTTGGTTATTTGCACTAGTTCAATGTCCTCATTTTATAACAAGTCATCTGAGTTACAAATCAGATCTAGGTTAAGGATTACTCCTTCCATGTAACTTTACAATCAAGAATATTTAAATGGGAAAAGCTTATTTTTATGAGCTTAGCTACTGCCAAGTTTTGAATATAAACCCAGAAATGTTAGTTTCCTTCATGGTTAACTGATTTTAAGTCATTCTGACTAGTTTTTTATAAGGCTGTCTTTTTTTTTTAAATTTGTTTCAATTTCTTGTCTCTAGTGTTGGTAATAGAAGACTATTTGCTTCTTTCTCCTTTCTTTTGAAATAATTGCAGTAAGTGCACTTATGACCCTTAAATTCATTGGAAGAATGAATAAATGAATAGGAGTTTCAATTTATATGCACGTTTTTAATTGCATGTGCTTCTGCTTACTGTAGTATAAGGAGAACTTATTTCAGATTTGCTTTAAGAAGATCAGGTAACTATATTCCATATTTGGGGGACGTAGTTGTAAAAAGTCCTTTTGTTGATCCGCTGGTATAGTACCTAAAGATATCACAGTGATGTTCCATTTTTACAGCAGGTATATTGATCAGTGGTGGAAGTGTAAAGGGATTGAGCTGGTACTGCTTAATTTCATTTATTCTTTCCAAGGAGTTGTAGTGGCCTTTTTGGGGAAAGAAAAAAGTAGTAAAAGAATGACTAAAATGATATGAATGATCTGTTGCAAATGAACTGGTAGAGTTAGTTTCAATTATTCAATGTCTCATAGGTACTAGCAACAATTGCAAAGTATTTTTGTAAAGAGAACTCATTATAGGACTGACGTAAAATTATGATGATAAATGAAAAGATTTCTTAGGAAATGTGACGAATGAAGGAATTTAATCTAGTGAGAGTTTTGTTTTAGAATGAAGATTCTTTGCAAACTTTTAGATTGAGGTATAATTTGAATGTGTAATGAGGTTTTAGATTGAAAATCTTTGTGAGCATTTAACATCTTATATGGGTATTGATATTTTTGCCAATGTCACCTAGTGCAATAATGAATAGCTAATGGAGCATATATTATTATGGATGTCTGTCTTGAGAAAATTGATGAAAAAGAGTTTTGTTACTGAATTTTAGGATTTTTTATGTTCATCATTAACTTCATCATTAAGCTGAAGTCCAAGGCTTATCCCTGCAATCATCAATTTACCTTGGTGGAATAGCCGTGTAATCCCTGACACACAAGCTTGGATGATGTTTTGCTTCTGTTGTATGCCTGTTTGCCCAGGTGGACTTCCCTAACTTTAGAGCACATCAGTTATAAAGGTAAATAGTGATTCACAGATTTTGCTAGAGCACCTAAAAAGCATTTCATTACAATTAACATATCTGTTAATTCTTGATTGAACTAATTTGGCAGTGTTAGGTTTACGGTTGGACTCTGATCTTAAAGGCCTTTTCCAGCCTAAATGATTCTATGATTTATGACTCTTTTTTTTTTTTTTTTTTTCCCCAATTACAACATCTTCTGCAATTGATTGTAATACTGAATTCTGCAACTGGAGATACACGGACGCTCTCTTTCAAGATCTGTCCTAAGTTTCTATAGTAACTTTTCGAAAACTTTTCCTGTTAAAGTGAACATTGGAAGCAGATGAGAAGACATCACTTTTGTCAGTCTTGTGTTATACTGACTTGGAAAGATTTTAATGCTAGTAAAAGCAAAGGTGTGCAGCAGTTCCTTCCCATGGATCTAATTAAGAGGTGAAAGAACTGTTTTCTGGCGGATTACAGAGTAAATCCCTGGTATGTGTAGGGTGGAGGAGGGTAGAGAGGGACAAGGTAAGATGTGGTTCCTCCAGCCAGTAGCAGGGACAGTGGCAGCACCGTTGGGGGACCAAGAGGCGTACGCTCGGGCTCCCTCTTCTTTAAGAGTCTCCTTCGAAAGGGTTTCCTTGTTGAAGTACCCTTCTGAAACGTCATCGTGGCAGGTTCCTCTGGGCCAACACGCAAACAAATTGAACGGGGACCTCAAGGGTTATAAAAGGATTAGGATACTCCATAGAAGGCTACAGGCTACCAACTTGCAGCTGGTAACAGCACAAGTTGATATTGTTGGGTCCGGCAGAACCGCAACTCAGGTTCTCACCAGACACTCCTGAGAACAGAACAGCTCGATGTACCTTCTACAGGTAATGAAAGCACGGTGGTGGTACTGTCAAACCAGTAACCCGCGTGACAGAGAGTCCTAGGTGTCCGCTTGAGTGAACTGGGTGCCAGAACGGCTCGATTCTCTCTATAACACGAGGGTCTTTTGCTTAAAGTTTTGCTTTATTCGGCAGTAAAGTTGTAATAGCTTTATTCCATTATTTGCAAAATCTGGTTGGATAACATCGCCTGGAACTGAAAATGTTTTCCCTAGTGTGCATTGATAGGAAAATATTTCTATCAAGAAGACTGTGTACACATGGGAAAATACCAGGGAGATTTTAAAGTTGAGTATCATGTACTGTTAGCAGTGATCTTTGAAGTAGAATCTGCTGGCAGTATGTCCCTGGCTGTCAATGATTCAGTAAAAACAGACTGAAGTTTTCCCCTTTGTCTTTTTCATTTTAAACCTTTTATAGGTACTCAATAAATCATCTTAATTCCTAAGTTAAGGCTTACGACTCGATTTTTGAACAACCTGAAACGACACTATGAGAGACAGTTTTGAAATGTTGACTCTGACTAGGAAGTCTTCACACTGCGTGTCGACTTTGGTGTTGCATTTTTTTAAAAAATTGTTTCAAAAGCTATTTGTAGGATAAATTATCAGCAGTACTTAGGAATTTATCCACAGATCTACTACTGATTAATCCACATTCCCCCTTGGACTGTTTTGCTTTTTTCTACTCATGGAAGTATTTGATAATTTTACTGCACCTGTCTGCAAGCACTGTAAAACAGCAGAACAGTGATCTGCAAGAAGTGCTTTGAATGCATTTCCCATTTGAATATCAAATTCAGGTAACCTCAAGACCAAATAATTAAATAACTTAAGTGAGATTTTGGAACTCGTGTTGAAGTAGCGGAGTTTATTTTTGTATTCGGCAGACCGCGTCCTGCCATACCTCTGGGGAACGGTTTGCTGTTCCATTTCAGGCCCATGGTTTCTTTTACTGACAGCAGAGAACCTGTGTGTCTTACTCTTGCTAACCGCAGCATACAGCCAAGAAAACTTGTAACAGCAGGCCTATACGCAGACTTGCAAGTGTGATATGCCAGATGTTATCTGTCTTTCCCAAAACAGAGCTTCCACAGCATTCACGCTGTGTTTTACAAATGCATTGATTCAATTATTTAGATATGAAAATTAGTGATTTTATTGTATATAATACCAAATATGGTGCTGCTAAACGGCAGGTGATTAATACCAGTGCCGTGAAGTTAGAGCTGACTGATGACGTGGTGCTTTTGTGGAAGGCTGGGAACTCCAGCCTCTGATGAGTTTTGAAACTGAGCAGGAGTAGAGAGGTGGGAGCTGCTGCTTCACCTAAGCGCGTCTCTCATTGCACCTCAGCTCAATTAGGCTGAAAGGCTGTATTTTCTCTGTATTAGGAACTCATCAAGAGCTTTGAAGCCCTTACCTTATGCAGAAGTAAGATTCAGATGGAGTTTCAGTATTTCCTTCTTGGTATGGAAAACTGTCTTTTTTTATTTTACTCCCCTGACTCCAAAACCGTGTCCCTCCAGGCAGCTTCTGCTGTTGCTTGTCTGCGGTCTTTGACACATGCCATGGGTTGCCATTCCTACGTTGCATGATTAGAGGTGACTTGATGGCAAGCAAATCGGTAATTTTACCTATGACAGAAAAGTCAGCAAATGATAAACATAAAAATTAATTTAGACAGGCATTAGATTAATTCAATTTTTTTGAATAATTGTTGCACTATTTTTACATGAACCAGGTCTTTTTTTTTCGTGTTTTGGGTATTGATACGAAGTGAGGATGTTATAGAAATACCTCTACTAGGAAGCCACAAAGTCTGCAAAGAGTTAGAAGAGAACAGAGGTGGCATCGCAAACCAAGCTTGAGATGATCCTAAGGTAAAAAACCAAGTATAACTAAAGTACGCTAAAATAGGAAAAACCCCTTGTCCCCATTTCATAGAAAATCTTGAAATATATAAGAAAGAGTTTGTTTTGTTTTAAAAAAAAGCACGTTTCTTACAGTATCATGCAGATAGACACCTCCACTCCACTGTTAGCATCCAGCTAATCCACCTGCCCCAGAACTCGTTCACAGAATGCTGGCCTTTTCCCAGAAAAAGTCTACAGAATTGAGTTCTGAGGTATGCAGCGTCCTAATAAAGAAGGATCCGAGTCACTGTGAGAATACCGCATCACAGAGTGTACTTTGTTCCTTTCTAAAATTTGCCTGTCACTTTGTAAAATTTACCAACTCAGCAGGTCTCCCAGTCAACAGAGTAAGTGAAGTTCTTTTGTGCCATGCATTTGCCTTGGTAATTATTCTGAAGCAAATTGGTACATTTGTAGTTCTAATTTTATACAGCTACTTAACTAATTACTGCTGTCAGTAGCAATTTTTATCTGGTAGTAATGTTCAGCTTAGCTGCATATTACAGCTCCAGTGACCATCTCGTAGCCAGCATATTTTATGGTTCGACTTAAAAAAGAAAATTGCAGGTACCTGTTTGAATAGTTGATTGAAATCCCATAGGGTTTTTGTAGTTTGTTTTTGCTAAACATTTATAGTAGCGGCCGGAGTAAAGTCATTGACCCGCTTGGGTACCAGCTGTTTAAGAAGCTGCCACATTTGTAAAAGGCAGGAGCATCAAGCAAGTGCTGCTTTTGCTCTTATTTAGAGACCCTCATTAAATTATCTAGAGACAATAATCAGATAGCGGCTGTTCAAGTTAATGGCACCTCTGAGCCCCTGTCAAGAGAGCTTTATTTAATGCGCAACAGACCTGGAGTGGTGCAGGTGCCATTTCAGGCCCTCATTTAATTTAAGCTGCTTTAGTTGGCATGGCAACTAGTTGAGACATCTGGGAGACATTATGCTCGGGATTGAGATTTAGGAGGATTTGTGGCGTAGCAAAACAAAAATCTTATCCTAATAAAGTGCAGAGTAATGCTTTTGGATTATTTTTTACAATATCTTACATCAAAAATGAAATGTAAAGATTTGTTGCAGCCACAAGGTAACCCCCAGATTTTAAAAGACTGGTATAAATATTTAAGAGGGCCTTTGCAAAAGGAAAAGAAAAATTAGAGGACAAGAAATTACGGTGCTGCAGGGCAGGGCTGGGCTTTTTCTTTGAATTCTTTATGAATGCAATTTTCATCTGGGGGTTTTTCGGTCAAAAAGTTGGCAATTTTTAATTTCTAAAATTAATTTTCATGTGGCGTGCTGATGATGGCAGATGAACAGTTTGGCTGATGAGGATTTCACCGCATAGGGTTTGCAGATCAACAGACGGAAGGAGAACATTGATTAGGTGGAGAAGAAAGAAAATGCAAGTTTTCTCTAGATTGTTACGAGTGCAACTTGACCTGTGCCAATTAATGGGTGGTAATGGTAAGAACAAGTAGAAGTTTCTGTTGAAGCCGACTGAGTTACTGAGAGATAAATATCTTAATTGGAGTCAGGGTTTGCTATTATGTTTCAGACTTGATACGCAGCAGAGCTGGTTATAAAGAGCGTTGAGCCAGCTGAGGGGCTCCTACAGGATAATGGTGAGATTTCAGAACAAAAGAAGACAGACCCCTCCGCCCTGACCTGGTTAGCTTTCCTTTCGGAGGGAAGGTCAGGCCGGCACACTCGTAAAAATACCACCCCCGGGCCGGTGAGCTACGGAGTTACCGGACCTTGTGCGTGGCAGATGCGGAGGACAAGCGGGACCGAAGCGTGGAGCTCCCTCGCGCGCGGCAGAACCCTGGCTCTGTCTGCGGAGCGGCAGGAAAACCTGGACCGCTCCAGCGTTCCGAGGGGGCAGCTGGGCGGCTGCCGCTGCTTACGGCGGGTCGGTTTGAGTTTTTGGGAGGCTGAGAGCCGACTGCTGCTTTACCCTGAACTGTGAATGAACGTGGTGCACCAAGGGAGACGCTAGGCTGGGGCCCAGGAGAAGCAGTTTTTATTTCCAGCTCTCTCCTCGATCTTTTGCGTGACCTTGGCAGCGTGCTCTGCCTCTCGGCCGCGTTTTTGGCCGTTGTGAACGTTGCGGGGCTCGGTGTGACTCCCAGCCTTCAACGCCTGACGCCGGGCTCTCGGTGAGACATTCGGAAGAGTTCAGTGACACACGGCCGCCGTGTTTTACCTTCTTCAGCCACAAACGCAGTAATATCAGAGGTTTTTGTTTCAGATGTGACTGCTAACGGTAGCTTTCAAAGCAGTAATGTTTCTTAATTATCAAGCTTATATGTTGTGAAAGTTGAAAATTCTCAGCACGGCAAGTTCAGTCCTTCTTGAAAGTCGAGGTGCTGTGGCGTTGCTTTAATCTCTGTTCTGAACCGCAGCTCCAAAATCAAGACTTAACTTAGCGGTGTTGCTCGTGAGTGGAGCGGGGTACAGCAGAGACAGCCCCTCGGTACAGCAGCTCGGCCGGCTCTTCATCGCTGGCCGCGGAAAAACAGCGGAAAAACCACGGAAAAACTGCAGAAAAACCGCAGTAGAAGCTGTCTGTTGCCGACTGCCCTGTACTACTCACGGGCAGCGTATGCCTCTAGGACCCCGAGTATTTATCGTAATGATTTTTGCATGTTTTTCATTACTGTCACATACTCAGAAAATTGATGCCATGATATTGATTGGGGGGGTTAAGATACGCTGCTTGTGTCTTCAGTATTTCTTCATTTTTGCAGCCTTCTATTTTTAGTGCTTCCTGAATAAATAAAATACCTTTCTTAATCCACACCTTGCCTTCATATAAGCCACAGCATATACAGCTCTTCGTATCTTCAAGTGTTTGTGCAAATTACCAGTCAGCATGACTATTGCTGGGTTCTGCATGTCTACGAGTACATGAAATAGTGGTTTCTTTTCTTTTTTTAGTTTTTCCTCCAGGTAGAAGTTTGGGGGTTATTTTTGATTCTTCTTCTCCTGTTATAACTCAGAAGAGGTTTTATGGCTGGAATTGTACGCGTGTGTATATGGTGCTCGAGAAGGTAAAAGAGCGGGTACTGGGTAGATTTAGGGAAGCATATGTATTTTTAAAAGTCTGCATTACTGACCGTGTAGCAACCCGTAAGGGACTTCTGATAACTGACTTTCACAGGCCTGCACTTGCCAGTTTGTCTGCTTAAACCATGTTGATGTATGTCCACTATGAAGATGCTACTTTAGTTGTTTGTAATTTGTGGCTTAGCAATCTTAAGGAAAAAGGTAAAGGTTTCAAGATGCCATTAATTATATTAAAACTTTGTTTTCTGAGTCGTAATTTGACTTTGGAATAATTTTGTAACAACTACCTTAATGCAAACGTTACTTTATTGAGTAATCTGTTTTCTTTTACAACCCATTTTTTTTATTTTCGTTCTTGTAAGAGTCTGGAGACTTGACCTCTGAAGAAGCTTTATTCTTTTTTACTCGATAGCTCTGACCTGTAAGAGCTCAAATTCCTAGGAGTTAGAGTAAATGTTTCAAGAGATTATGTGCTGGACTTTCTGCTTTTGCCTTAACTAATAAATTGAAGATATGTTGTCACTGAATTGATGCAGAGTGACCTCCATAAGATTATCGTCTCTCCTCAGCCACTCAGCTCGGATCATGTCAAAGTTTTTCTTTACCAGATTTTAAGAGGTAATTTTTCTTCTTTTAAATTTAATGAAAATTATGTAGTAGTAGTAGTTTTTTTCTGTTTCTTAATGTTTATTCTCAAGGCATCCTTGTCTTGAATAAGTTTCCCATGGAAACTTGTTCTTTTAATTTCATATTATGAATGAATAGCAAACATTAATTATTTTAGTTATAAGAATATGGCAGCCCTGCTGCCTTCCATCACAGTCATGGGTAAAGATGGCAAGACTTACGCTTCAGCTGCAAAAGCTTTTTCAATGGACTGTGAGAGTCTTAAGCGGGGGGAGAGGGGGTGGCGGTGGTGTGTTTTAACAGTCCTCCAATGCTTTTTGAATCAAGGTACAGGAAGGGCACCTAGACTGAGCCAAATCGATAAATATGTGTAACTATACCCACTTCAGGTATTCTGGAGAACAGTCTGGTTTAAATTGTTATGAACAGTCCACTAAAGTTTGATTTTTAGCTAAAACAATTAGCATAATAGTAATTTTGAACTTGATTTTTTAAATTTTTTTTTTTTAGTCTATTTGGAAACTTTTATCCAAGAAATGAGATTATTGCTCTTGTCTTTTGAACATCTGATCAGTGTTAGTCCAGTTGCTTTTCCGTTGGCTTTATTGGAGTATTTTCACTGGAATAAGCTGAAAGTAAACAGTCAGTTTTATCTGATAGTAAATACATAGTAGAACGTATTCATAAAGAGCAGAGCAAAGAAATATAAATTACGTCCAGAATTAGTATGGGCTATTCCAGGCACCTGTTGTGCTAGAGAAAAGATTTATTACTCCTAAAGGACAAAAGGCATTTGTGCCTCTCTGATTACTGAGTTTGATAACTAGGGGAACACTCAAAACTGTAATATTTATCCAAATGGCAATGCAAAACTGTCAGTTAAAGTTTGTTCAGGAGTTATTGGGATTCTCGTTCCATTTGCCCAGGCACTTGACCTGAGAGCTTAGTGTTCCCCAGTTTAATGCTATTATTTATTTTTGCTCTATCCGACCCTACTTGAATTATGGCCATTTTTCCATTTTCCGTGCTTTGTCTACTGCTGTAGTTCATGTGCATAAACAACTTCACGTTGGTATACTTTCTTCCACTGTGCTTTTTTGCGAGGTGCTTTCTGCATTGCTTTCGTTTTCTTAAAAAAGATCAGAATTATAGCTTCAGGAAAAAGCACACAGGCAGCATAGGTTGTCTTTCTTTTCCTAAATGTTAGAAACATCCCCAATGGCTGTGATCCGATGGCCCAAGTTCAGTAGCTTTGAGTTTTTGCACTGATAAAGTTAAGAAAAGGGCCTGAGCTTTACTGCGATTTGGGCCTGTATTCTCTTAGCCTTCTTCTACATTGTCTGCTGCTGGCTTACGGGGTTTTAGTTCGAGAAAAGTGATTTAAAAAAAAAAAAAAAAAGGCAAATTAGCTTGGGTTTAATCTGAGTTTATTTCTGAAGTGCAGCTGTTACCTAG
>JANZLQ010000089.1:1080332-1095148 GCA_026212715.1 Elanus axillaris | reverse complement strand
GGTTTTTTTTATTTGTTTTTATTGACTAAAGGAGTGTGTGCACACACTTTCCTAGAGGTAAGGTGAAAGCTTGTCTGTTGCTTTCCAAAATGAAAAAGGTGAATGAAATGTCACTTCATTTAAAGTTGAGACCAGTTTTAAACACGGCACCATCTTTTCTCTTTTTTTAGGTAGCTTTTATTTTCCTTGTAACCAGCACCACTCCTTTTCCTTCCTCTGGTGCTAGACAGACTTTTTAAAAATTTTTTTAATATAGCATGTTTGCACTGTAGTTCTGAGGGCTTGGGTTTTTTTCCCCCCCATTTTCTGTAGTTTTATTCCTGTTGATGGCAAAATACTTTGTGTAAAGTAATAGTTGACCTGGTTTTTTGGAGTAATTTTGTGTGGTATATTGCTATGCAATGCTGACACTCAATTGAGAGTATTTGGGTTTTAGAATTAGCAACACACCATTAAGAGTACTTGATTTTCTTAATGATGTAAAATGGACTTTTAAATTGCAATAAAACATTTTATTAAACCTGTAAACAAAAAAAACCCTCCCAAACTTGAAAATCAGCTTGTGTTAGGGCTTTTTCAGTGAAATTACAAATGTTTGTATTTGCCATCTACTAAATGTGTATGTTAGTCTTTGTAATTTACTATCCGTAAAATAGCGGTATTGAACTGAATCCTATCTTAAATGTAATTTACGTTAGCTTAAGAATCTGCTGTCATAGTGAAATATATTAATAGGTGTCTAAGACCTCAAATTTGTATGTTCTATACCTACAGTTGGATTTGATTACAGACCTGTTGGGAACACCGTCGCTGGAGGCGATGAGGACGGCTTGTGAAGGCGCCAAGGCACATATACTCAGGGGTCCTCATAAACAGGTATAGCCGGAGCTTGCTGCCCTTTTTTTACGCTTGGTCAAGGCAATCCTTCAGTTGGCCCCATGAGTTAGGATTTCCTCTGCGCAGGACACTCCTGCTGTAGCATTGCGGCCTTTCACATCTGGATTAAATTCGCATGGCATGTCTGTTCATAAATACTTGGTTTGGATATTCAATCTCAGAGTTGTCTCTCTCTGCCTGTAAACCGCGTTAAGTTTACCGAAGGTGGTTGCGGTGTTGCAGTGGCGTGGGTTAACGGGGCGGTTATCCAAGCTGGTGGTGCAGGGTGGTTTTTTTCACCAGTAAAGTGCATTTCTGGCCTCCGTCGTGTGTGTATTGTTTGTCTTGATGACGCAGGTGAAAGTCTCCTTTTTTGAAGTGACAGTGTTTTGATAGCTATTTTGAAGGGAGATGTTAAATTTAAGTGATAATACTGGCAAGAAACACAAATTAAAATTGACAGTATAGTTCAGAAAGCCCTGGAGGGACTCCTGCACTGACAGGATCAAGAGTGTTAGGAAGCGGAAATCACCCGTTATCCAGATCCGTAAGCAGAACAGTCCAGCAGTTCATCACCACAGCGTCCCCTCGCACAGCCGTGCCGTGACCCGAGCTGTTCGTGAAAGGCTTGACGAGGTACTGAAAACGGAGATACAACATAACTGAAGTAAAAGTTAATTTAAAAAACCCAAACAAACAAACCAGAGGAAAAAGGCAGGACGATGTCATTATGCTGACTGGACAATAAAAAGGGCAAATGAAAGTTACTGTTAATAGATACAAAGAAATGCTTATGCAGGAATTCATAGTGCAGTAATAAAGCAGTATGTCCATGCAATATAGCCATTTTTATGATTGCTAGATAGTAAAAATTAACAAAATTAATAACCTGTACATCTTAATACATCAGATCTTTCCAGTAGTTAAGTTTGCATCTTTATTTTCTGCATGTTGAAGTAATTTCTCAGATGTCTACTCACCTTAATAGTAGTTACCACAGGAATGAGCACTGAATATGTATTCTGCTGTATTATTAACATGTGGGAGTTCTGCCTCCTTGGCACTTCTGATTCACTACATCAGGTTGTCTCTATTCCATTTTATGACAGGGGTTTTTTTTCTTTTAACATTAATAATAGGAGGATTTCCTTCTGACTTTTTCTACCAGTTTTAAACCAGATCAGGTCTATTTTTTTGCTACCACGTGCTAGAAGAGTTGTAACTTTTAAGCATGTAGTCCTGCACTTCCGATTTTTAAGTTGTTTTTAAAAAAAAAAAAAGTTTAATAGTGATTGAAGTTGGGAGAAATACATCACTGTACTTTATATATAAAAATATGTAACGGTATACAAATACATCCAGATCCTTTACAGAATACATTGGTTTTAAATTCTGATCATTTGATAATCACGTGACATTTCCAAAGTGCAGTAGTTGTGCTCTTAGCAGTAGTAAGCAAGAACTCTGGAATTTCTTTATTAGCCTTGTTCAGTTTGTTAAACCGGGATGTTTTATCTAGAACTGAAAGAGGCAGAAGAATGTCTTCTGATTTTCTAATCCCGGTGCTAAGGCTGTTCTTGTACAAGCCTCTGAAACTGTGTCTCCTGACCCACTGAATGATGGGAATACTGGAAAGCAAGTGAGGTGAAATGCTAGCAAATGTTTCCAGATTTTACAGATTTAATGTCCTACAGCCACCAAGTCATAGGAAATAAACGGTAAGCAGTTAGTTTTGTGTCTGTTGAGGAAAAAACCACTCATTTTTCACGGAGTGCCACAGAAGCTGAACGGTCTCTGGGGTTGGCGTGCCCCTTTGCAGCTTGGGAATAGGGGGTTACAGTGCATCTAGTTGACTTCTTTAATGATACTCCTCTGGTTTCAACTTCAAGCACACTTCATGTCTGAATGCAAAGTCATGGCTTTTCATCTTTTGAAGTGGAGATTTTGCTGGTTATAAATAGCTAAATGTTACCAGTTTCTTAATTAGATTAATAGGGGGAGAAAACCAAGTTAGAAACTGGCGATTACTTTGTCACACAAACTATTTTTAATCGCTGTAGGTGAGTACAGTAGGAGTTACGGGGTAAAGCATTTTGCTGCTTTGTATAAAAATAGATTAATGCGTGAAGTTTCTGCTTAAAAAAGAGACCACCACACCGTGTGTTGGCATAATGAAAATTTACATACTATGTAGACTTCTTTGTATTTAAAAATTTTACTTCAAACTAAACTTAAGTGACTTGATGAAGTTGCTTAACTGGCAGCCCGAGGAAGGTGTCTCCTCCCACATCCCAGTGCACGGTAAGGAGTGGTTTGGACCTCACTGGCAGTCACGTGCTGACCCACTTACAAAAGTAAAACGTGTTGGAGTTCATTCCCTCCCTGCTGTGGTCCCTGCCATCTCCGTTACGGAAGAGAGAGATCCAGTGTGATGCACCTTACTCGTTAAAAGACCTGACCGTTCCTTCCGTGATAATCGAATCTTACAGCAGTTCAGTTTTTACCAGTTTCTCCCGCCCTTGCTAGTACTCGTCAGGACTCTTTCTGACCTCTAGCTGTGGACACGAGTGCGGTTTGCCAAGAAAATGCTGTCCTCCGAAGCTGCGTACAGCCGGACGATCCTGGAATGGTAGACAAGCTGCAGACAAGGGGCACACGCGTAGCAAAAAAAAGTGCATCCTTCATTTGTGTGGGATGCAACAGCTTCCATAAGCACGGAACGTAATCGTATCTTTCTGCACCAGTATAGGGATGAAACCTCGTTAATCACGCTGCTTGGATGACAGTGCTTTTTTCCGTAGATGGTACTTAATAATTAGAAAAATCATACAAAGTTACCAAGTGTTACGGCTTTATAGGTATATTGCAGCTTTTGCAGTCTACAGACTGCACTTAAAAACTAAGGCCGAGAAGTGCTTTGTGCTGTGCTTGGTAGTTCAGGGATAACTTGGAATGATGTCACTGTGGAAGCGTAATTTTTATATATACTGACATTTACAGCAACTAAATAACTTACGTTCATTTGCTTTGCTAAACAGGTAGAAGTAACAGATGCCTGCCAAATATTAGCACTGCATACCGGTTAAAAGTCTGTGTAGAGTTAATGCAGTTCTGGAAATGCCATGGATCCATGCAAAGTTTGTCGGTGAATATTGTCCCATAAATATGCTAGCTAGCTTTCAATTGATTTGTTATATTTTAGGCAGAATGTTTGAGTCATTTCTGCCAGCCAGCTAGTATATTCTTCCCACATCCAAACAGTAATTAATCACACGCGCTAGTGAAGCACTCTGCATAATTCTTCCTGCCCTAATGGCTCTTCCCAACACCTGCATTCACTAGCCAATACGAATGCTATTTGAATTTTCATGGGAAGAATACCAAGGTGTGTGTGTGGCTGTGTGCATATGCGATGGTTTATTTCCTTTTAAAAAAAGAAAGGAATTTTAGGAGCGTTGGAAGTAACACACTCCATAGCAGGAATTTTCTTTGCAGCAGTGCCTGGCCTAATATCTACGGGGTCCTTTTTTTCTTTGGTTGGGGATTTTTATTTCTTTTTTTCAATAGGTTTGTGGTTTTGCTTTCTTCTAAGTGTGAAAATGGAGACTTCCTTTCCCCCATCTTACTCTTTTTTTTTTTTTTTTTTTTCTTTTGGGTTCTTTTTTTTTTCTTTTGTTTTTTCCCCTTCACTTTAGAGGAGTAACTGTTCACGTGTTTTGCCACACATTATTTATTCTGAAGACTAACTGTAGTGCAGTCTACTGCCATTCTTTAAGCTAAATAGGAGTAATGTCAATTAAGCAGGGAAATATTTTACTTGATTTTGGAAACTGACGTTGTTGTGGCTTTGAAAAAAAAAGTATCTTTGAAAGTCATTCCAGAGCCTGGGATATAGCTAATGCTTTAAAATGAATGGCTTATAACATTAGCGTTATTGTTGATTAATTTTTTCGTTTTGGGCAACTTCAGGCAGTACTTCTTTCCGCGTGTTAGGAACCTGGGGACAGGGGTTGTCTTTGCATTTTGCTACCTTTGTGTTAACATTTCATTCCAGAGTCAAAGGAGGCTTCCAGGCTAGAGAGTGCGTGCAGTTAAAAGTTGTTGTCAGGCGCTTATATGTTGAGTAAAATCTTGTTAAAATATTACCTGGGTGTTGAGCCTGATGGCACTGCTGAGGCTGGAGAAGGGGTTGTCCGTACACCCACCGCCGTATGATCCCTGTGCTCCGCAGCACGTATTGCTGGGGGATTTGTGCTTGCCTCCGGGTCTGTAGCTGTAAGGAAATTATGTGCTTGCATTCCCAGAAAGGGCTGGATGTGCCCCGTTTCTTAAAATCTGTCTTTACTGGGGTATTTGTACCACGAGGTTTTTTCACTCTCAGCTGAAACTGGAAACTTTCAGATGGGCAGGCCGTCGTGCTTGTGAGCCAAACGAGGAAATTCAGGAGGAAAATGATCTGCAGAGCTGGTTTTGGGGGGGGCTGACCAGAGCAAGAATTGCGCTGCTGCCGCCGCCAGCGTCGGGGTTGTTCCAGCTCTTTTTAACTATGTGGCTGGCGCCCTGGGTGCCGCGCTGTAAAACGAGGGGGAGCTCGCTGAGCCCCCCCTCCCCTCCCCCAGACCTTCGAGCCTTGGTGGTTGGCCTATTTATGTAAAATGCTGTATGCCTGAAGGTCATTTTAATTGTACTAGATGTCACTGTCAGTTAGATATGGATCGCCTGGGTAAGGAAAAGCAAAATAATCCATAATTTGGCAGTGATTGAGATCAGAAAAATGAAATACTGGAAATGATGTGGTTAATCGAACCCCTGAGCAGCTACTGCTTAAAGCAGTGTCTGTACAGAAAAGTAAATAAGTAAAATACAGGTTTGTCCAGGGATCACCTCTGAACTGAGGGAAAAAATAATCCATTAGATCTCTATTACAATTGCTGAGTTTCGCAATAGTGACTCTTGTCTTGTTGGAAAGCGTTAGGTAGCGCTTGTCCTTTTTAACAAGAAGTTTGTCCTTGGTGACTGTAAAATAACGCGTGCTGCAAGAGTGTTTTCTTGCTGACGGATCTGACAGGACAACTGTCTGTACTTTCCTTTCTCCTATCTGCCCTACAGCCATCCCTTCCTGTCCTATATACACTTTCCAGTCAAGCTACACATGAAGCAGTTCATCTCCTTTGCAGAATGTTGGTCTTTGATCCAGTAAGTATGATTTAAAATTATTCCTAATACTTTTTTGTTTGAACGGTTTTTGTTGTCTGCTGCTTAAATGAATATTTTCAGTAAAGGACCGCTTTAACTGATTTTGTTCTACATTGTATTTCAGTACTTTGGGGTCTGTAAAAGACGTGGGAGTATCATCTTATAATTGGTCAATTAATTTCCCCCCCCGGAATGGGGGTTTTGCATTTAAAATCTAGTAGTCTTTTAAGAAAGCTACGACAGAGTGAGAAAGATGAGGGTGTTCATGAATCATGCTATCTTTTCCTAGCTAGGTGTAGGTAGCAGAACATCAGATACTTTGATGCAGTTCTAATTAGAGACGCGTGGGTGTTCATGGTCTTGCAACACACAAAAAATTCCTTCTGCATCCACACAGTCACGTAACAGGATCTTTTTTTCCTACTGAGCATCTGTTTTTCTAATAAAAATGTGCTGCTGTGGATTTTGGATTTTATCTCTTGGGCTTACTATACAAGATTGTCACTAGAAAATCTGATACCTGAATCGATGATCTTAATTATTTCATTCTTGCAGAAAAAACCCGAGCACTTCAAATTAAAAATAGACAGATTGACTGAACTGCAAAGGAGGAAGCTTGTAATTGATAAACTATTCAGAAGGCAGTACCTTTTGATTTTATTTTTTTAAACCTTAAGATTCCTTTACTGAAGAAAAACATGGAACTGTTAAAGCATAACTTCCATGGAAACAAACTTAATTTTTTTCCTTTCTAACTCCCTCAACACTTAGAATATTATTATTGCCAAATCACATTTGAATAAATGTGGGTTTGTTGTTTTTGTTTTTTTTTTTTAAAGAATCGGGACAATCCTTTGGAACAGATGATTTTAATTTCATTTAAAAAATATCCTGGGAATTGGGACACTGGGGTTTTACTTCAAGCTTTGCCACTGCTTTTGCCCTGTAACTTTGAGCAAGTAGCTCTTCTGTTTGTGTTTTGGTTTGGGTTTTTTTAATTCACCCGTAACAGTGGACTTCATTACACCTTGAATTTGCAGTAGCACTTCTGTCTGCAATTCTTTAGAAACAGAGAGTATTCTCCTTTTTTGGAGGGGATGATGTTGGGCACCTAGAAACTGAGTACTTTACTTGGGTTATGCACAAGAATAGTCTCAGTAATGTGGAAGCAGACTTTGTTATTGCAAGCATTGTTCTGCCCCCCTTCTTCCCTGCGCTTCCTTCACCACTTGTTTTCTGAAACTTGATGTGTAAAGTATTTCTCAGAACTCCAGATGCCGTATCCTGAATTACTCTCTTATCAGTAATGCTTAAATTTGTGTTTTACTTTAAAGAGGTACTTAAGGAAACATTAAAATCTTTTGCAGCGTAACATTAAATTCTTTGGGTTTATTCTGATTTATTGTAGGAGTCATAATTTTAAGGTTATCTGGAGAAAGTAATTATTGAAAAACATATTCCTAAAAATCATATCAGCAGCAATTTCCGTCATTAGCTACAGAAAGGTCAATGTCATCTTAGCAATGCTGCTTGTTTTTAAGTAAAATCTTCCCCCTAGTGGCAGAGTTTGCAGATCTGAAACACTTTCTGACATGAACTAATCCTTTAACGTGATTAGGGGTTTATAAAACAATTTAGAATTAATTGACGAGTAACTATCCTTTAGACTGTTTCAATACCTCTGAAAATATCCTAACTAATTTTTTGTTTTGTTTTATTTTATTTAAATGCAATATTTCAGTCCAAAAGAATATCTGCTAAGGATGCCTTAGCTCACCCATATCTTGATGAAGGGCGGTTGCGATACCACACTTGTATGTGTAAATGTTGTTTTTCGACATCTACTGGAAGAGTTTATACTAGTGATTTTGAACCCGTCACTAATCCCAAATTTGATGACACTTTTGAAAAGAACCTCAGTTCTGTTCGGCAGGTGAAAGGTAAGTAGTAGTTAACCTTTGCCTCTGCGTTTACCTTCCTGCTCCATCCTGTCGTAGTGTGTAGTTGGGATGTGCAATCTGGATGCATACGCTAACCCAGATGGGTTTTTTTCTTCGAGGTATTTTTCCACAGTAGATACAGGAAATAATTTCTTTTCACTAAGAGAACAGAAGTGCTTGTAAATGTTCTGACATGACATAATATCACACGCATTAGTTGACATGCAGAAGTCTATCGGTTTCAGACCTTAGTAGCGTTCCTCCCTGATGTCAGTGCTCCCCACGCCACTCACTCTTTTGTTGAAGGATTGCACCGGCGGGGAAGGGAAACCACTGTTGTTGCCTCTTCGGGGTGCGAGGTGTTATCTTGAGAGCTGTCTTGCAGAAGGGGTCGGCATCATCAGGTAGCTGAAGCCGAGTAGTCTCATAGTTCTTCTGCTTCATGTCCCCTCATCTATCACGGTCTGCTCGGGCTGAAGTGTCCACGTCAGGGGCCTTTACAGCCGCTGCTCTCGTAAGCTCGGTCGCTGGTGCCGCTCTGCGGTGCGGGCAGCAGTGCAGAGGATGCGCCCTGGGTCGTGACATGCTGTTGTGAGGAAGGTCAGTCCTGGTGCCCGGAAGAGGAGACTCCTGCTGCACGTGGTTGCTAAATGCCAGCAGTTGTTCCGTGGCACTGGATCTTTGAAGTCTGATTCCCTCATAGCAAACAAGCCGTACAACAGCGTTTGTTTCTTTTGAAAGCAGATCCAATGAGGAAAGCAGTCCCTTTATGAGAGCAACACAATATGAGAAATAGCAGTAGGGATTTAGGTTCTGTTTGGAGGCGGCTCGAATAACTCAAGAGGAGGAGAGGGAGAAGAAGTGTGTTAGTTACCTCGGTAGTTTCTAGCAATTCCGTCATTTGGGACGAAAATACCCCATGACGTTGCCATGATAATGTGACTTACTTCAGATATATCCTGAACTTCTAATTCAGAAATTCACATTTATAGTTCTTACAAGCTCAAGTAAGGTGGTTTTCTTTTTATCCTGTTATTCTTTCCATTTCCCTCCTCTCTTTGGCCATCGTTTTCCAGAGCTGTCCGTAGATCTGCTGTCTTCTCTGAAATCTGCTGTTCTAAACGCCGACAGCAGTGCAGATTCCAGCACGTTGCCTCTAACGTACCATCCGGGCGAATGGAGCTCCGTTCTGGCAACCATCGCTGCTGCTTATAGGGGAGCAGCCCGTTGCCAAACCTTCCAGGCTCTGTTTTTTGGCGGGGAGGGTGGTGGTGCGTGCGCACACGCGCCCACATGTGTGTGAAAAGATGTTTTGTCTGGCAACTGCACGTGAGAGTTCCTCTTCCCTTACGAAAATTTAGGGGTTTGTTGAAATCATCCCAAGTGGCAGTTTTGTGCTTGGTGGTAGTAACTGAGTTCATGAATCAAACCGGACTGAGTCATAGATAGAACTGAGAGTTGAGAATTCTTTGTTTTTCAAAAAGTTACACCCTAAAATTGGGATTTAATCTATAACTGGTTATCATCAGTTCAGTATTATAGCGGTGATTAGGGGTTTATTTTATATACATTTATTTCAGCGTGCATTTCAGCAGTTCTGTGTGAATTTACGCTATGAGGTACGGCATCAGATTAGATTTAGGGAAGCTGGAGTTCTTTTATCCTTCCTAAAATGTACTTTCAGGAAGGGCAGCTGTATTTTCCTCCAGTCTGCAGTGCGTTTTACTGAAGCAAAAAGTGTTAATGGTATGATTTTATTTTTCTCCTATGTACAGAAATAATTCATCAGTTCATTTTGGAACAGCAGAAAGGAAACAGAGTGCCTCTCTGCATCAACCCTCAGTCTGCTGCTTTTAAGAGCTTTATTAGGTAACTGTATGTAATCACATCTGATATTAATTCACATTTATTAGTAGTACAGAATTCACAATCCAAAATGTTTATGTTCTAGGTTTCTGAGACTAGGAAGGGCCCATAGATAACTTCTACAAAAAACTCACTTGTGTGCTTACATTTTGAAAATATCTTTATGAATTCCTCTGGAATTTAAGTAAAATGCACAAAAGTTTCAATTAATATTTTTGTATAAAAGCACAGAAGTCAGACTAAAAATTAGAATTGAAAGGTTGGCAAGTTGAATTTTGACTGTAGAATTGCACTGTAAAAACATTAAAAAGAATGACGGATGAAAGATCATTAAGAAAATAAGTAGATAAAGTGTACGAAATACTTGTTGTCAGCGTTGTTAACTGTTGGTCTTGGGGTGTTTTAGTTTGGTTTTGCTGGGGTTTTATTGTTTTCCTTGAAATGTTTGCTTACTGGTCGAGCATTAACTTTCTTGTCTATTAGCTATTGCAAATGAACACTGATTTTCTGTATCACCTGCATTCTAGTTCCACAGTTGCTCAACCATCTGAGATGCCGCCATCTCCACTGGTTTGGGAATAAAGTGGAAGATAATATACTACTGAAGATGTAATGTAGCTTTCCACTGGAGTCTGGGATTTGCAATTCTGGAGGTTAATCATGCTTGTACTGTAATTTTACTAATGAAGTTTTAAATTAACAACCACTACTTGTACAATATGAATAATATTTAGAAATGTACTAGACTTTTAATCTTGTAAAGTGGTTGTGCTTTTAGAAGAAAATATTTTACCCAGAGTTGCACGTGTTTTATGAATTCTAGTGCAGCTGTGATGGCTCAGCTCAGAACAAACAGAATTGAACCAAATTCGGGGAGGTTTTTTCTTTTTTCCTTTTTTTTTTTTTATTGAAGTGAGATTGTACAAAAAGATAGACATACATTTTGATATTGAGCCATTCCTGAAGATTTTGGGTTTTCTAAAACTAAGGAATACAGAAAACTTGACTGCGACCAATCATGAAGTCACATCGGATGACAGTGACCACAGTAAGTGGGCATGTCACCTGATGATCAAATCCTATAAATAGCTTCTCACTAGAGCTGTGATGGTGATGTGTGCTGTTCTAAAATCAAATGTTGTGAGTAGAGAGAATGAGTTTGTGACTAGGAGAGACTAAACTTCTGTTTCCTTACCCAGTATAAATATATATATATATTTAATCTATTTTTATTAGAAGTTTTTCTGCTCTTTCTTACATAAAACCCCCCAGCATGCATCTTCTATGTGTGTAAATAATTCCATTTATGGGCTAATTTCAGAGATCCCTGACATCATTGCTGTATAGAGAGAAACTAGCTTGCACATTTTAGGTCTGTGAAATTTTGTGAGAACTTTTTCCTGCACTGGACAGTTGAGAGAAAAAAAAAAAAAAAAAAAGGAAAAAAAAAGCACATAGGGAATTATGTTAATTGTGTTCGTGTCTTTAGGCAAAGCTGTGGAAGTCTTGAAATGTCACAGTAGTAAATAACTTTTATTACTTTTTGGCTAATTCTTTTTCTGTTGGAACACTGAATTCTGTGCATATGTATATATGAACACAAATTGAAGGCCTCTACCTCCTGGAGTATACAACTTGGTTTGTTTACCTCCACATGATTTTTTTTTTTTTTTAAGTTCAGTGTGGAGACTTGAAACTTGAATGTCCCTTCCAACTTTTATATTTAAAACAAGACTAGAAAATTGAAGACTGTTTTTCACCTGTACAAAGAAATACTAAAGGGTGGTCTTAAAATTTGAGCATTGGTCTGGAGAAAAACCGTGGTGTTTGTTATGGACAATTAACTGTTAAAGTTATTGTAAGTTATCTGTATTTAGCAGAGTATTTTCAACAAGAGTGATCTGAGCTGAAATTGGAGACTATTAGTAAGTTATGTTTGGAAGTTTTAACTTCAATGAAGTAATTATTTGCTGTGAAAGAGACAAACATTGAATAACTGAACAAAGATGGTGCAATATCTTTGTTTTTTATGAGGCTCCTGAGAATAAAACCAACTGAAACATTTCAATTCACTTGAATGAGAAACGTGTTTTAATTAAAGAGCCCAAGAAGACACTGGTATGAAAGGTAAAATCTCAGAGGTTGGTCAGTTAATGTGGCACACTTGCTGGTCACTTTGTAAAATGTAGATTTGAAGTACAGTGGTGAAAACATTAAATGTGACATTTGAAAAAGAAGTGGTGTTATCTTTATTTCCTGTCTGATCTCCCACCTTCATTTAAGAATACGTTGTTACTATCTTGATTAAGTATACAAGTAAAAAGAATACAAGTAAAAAATCATTATAACGTCTTGTTTTGGGCATGGTTTTGATTTTTTACACACACGTACATACATACACATATGTACATATATATATGCATATCTGTGCACATATATATGACTTCTTAAAAAAAATTCATTTACTCTTTATGCTTGATCCTGAATAAAGGCAAAACTTGCTGATTAAATCAAAACAAGCAACTGACTTGCACTTTATTGGGAGGTTGAAAAACATCCGATCAAGGATGGACTTTACTTGATTTGCAAAGTTCATGTCTTTTTTTTTTTTTCCAGAAGAAATGCTTTTGTTGTTTTCTGTAGTCCTACTGCGAAGAATCCAACATGCGGTGGTGTTGCAGAATATGGCTGAAAATGTTCTTGTTCTATGGGTATGACCTTTTCAAAGATCAAACAAATTGAACTATACAGTTCAAGCCTCAGGACCTCACAAGAAATAAACTGATAACCCTTCTTAGCATGTGCTCTCTTCCCAGGGCTGGCACAGATACTGTTTGTGACTCATGCGTATGCCTCTTCTTCAAACCTCTTCTTAAAAGTCTCCATACTATTATGAGCTAAATTTTAACACGTTTTAGAACTGGTGATGGTGGTGTCATTATTGCTTCCTGGTTGTCTGTTGCAGAACTAGTTGCCCTTGATTCACTGCCACTGTTACGTAGTCTGCTCGTTAGGTTCTCCTTCAGGGTAAGACTACAGTGCAAATCGGCAGTTTACTTGCTGGCTTTTCTCATTTTGACACACAGTTTTGTCAGGATATGAGCACATAATGACACAACTGGCAAAGAGCACTTTGTGCATCAGTGTATTTTTTGGAGCTCGTTGCTAGAGGTCCATGGGTTACTCTTGTTCATAAAAATAAAAAGAATAAAACGTCTTTCGGACATTTACCTTTCAGGGTGTCTTCATAGGAGTGCGGGCAGGGCACTGTGCAGACCTGAGTAGCTGAAACTGGCACGAATGTGTAACTAAAACTGTGTGTGCAAATTTATATAAAAAACAATTATGGTAACGTTTTCTGTAGCCTCAGCTGCATTTTACATGTTTAATGCAAATCAATTACAATGAAAGCGAGACTTCTTTAGAGCTGTCTTTGACAAAGATAGTTCCATTTCTAAACTGAACGCACACTCAGTGTATATACACTCAGAGTGACCTAACGTGAGGTCATCAAGAGAGCTGCTGCTTTCTTTCCCATTGAGGTTAGAGTCTGGCTTGCAGTTTTCAGAGTTGCATTTTAATCAGTTTTAAGCTTTGTTGATATCAATGTCAAATGAATTACAGATTGTAATCATAAGTTTTAAGCTCTCTAAATATAGCTTCTGCATCTCCTTTTATTAATTGTGCCTTGAGAAGAGTACAGAAGTAGTGAGCGCAAAGAATAGCTTGAAAATTATTCACAAATTGTCAAAGGAACATCCACATATTAGAAGGCCTAATCTCTGTGTGCGTACATCTTGAAGGCGATGCAAAGGAGCTAAACAAGATCAGCTGTGGAACAGTAGGTTGCTAAAATCCATTTCCTGATGTATGGCGAAATATCATTGACTGAATCAAACCAATTAATTTCTGAAAGTTATGAAGTGCTTTTCTCCTTCAGCCGATTTATCAGTGGCGTGTTTGGGACTTTACTATTTGACCTGCTGGGAGTGTTTGAATGCTCACCAGACTGAACAGATGGTTTTCATATTTACTGGGTAGCAATTTTTCTAATCATCTTTTTTACCCTTTATTGGTTTTAGTAACAGAGTATTGCGAGATCCTTGAACTGTTTGTTCTTTGTAACTTTTTAAAATTCTTCTGTCAAGTATAACTTGATAGGAAGTTCTGTTCACTGTACTTCTGTAATCCTGCTCAGGTATGGTTACTTTAAAACTGTTTGTGACATTGATAAATGGGGGAAACTGGAATCCAAGCAGATAATTGATATATAATCTGCGTGTACACCTTGAACAACTTCTGTGCTCAATAAAGGATGGAATCAGACCCACTGAATTATCTGATTATGCTGAATTATCTGATTATGCTGTAACTCACTGTGGTGGCAGTTTGAGGTCTGTAGGTCAAGACGGACTCATCAATGGAAGGCGAGTTGGTACAAGTCAAGAACGTGTTTTCTCCCCAGCTTCATCCTAGATGCAAAATTAAGAGGAAAAGACGTATTTAAATCTCCTCGCTTTACAGTAGGTGGTCCAGTCTGTCAGAAATGGATGTACAAGAGGAAGTTAATTGTCTTTTTTTCCCTAGCTGCTGCACTTGGCCAAGAGGTGGGCAAAATTAGTAAAAACTACAGAAAATCGCGTTGAGGGGGTAGAGCACGGCCAGGGCTTTGGCTGCTGCTGCGCGGTGGGCACGGAACGTGCTTTTCGGTACCTGGGCCCGAAATGATTTGGGGCGGTGGCCCCAGGGCTGCTTTGAACGGGGAACTTGGCATCCCCACCCCATCCCTTCCTCCCTCCTCCTCCTCCTCCTCCTCCTCTCCCTCCCTCCCGTTCGATGCCTTTCGCCGCCGCCCGGCGCGGTCCGGGGGGCGGTGGGCGGGGCCCTGTGCTGTGGGCGTGACCCGGCGGGCGTGGTCCGAGAGGCGGGGGCGGGGCC
>JANZLQ010000089.1:1031397-1069240 GCA_026212715.1 Elanus axillaris | reverse complement strand
GGGGGGGAAAGGCTTGTGTTCCGTTTGATCAGAAACATTTGATTTAGCTCCTTGCCTGGAGCATCCCTGAATTACGTGGCAGTGAGGAATGACGTGGGATTGAAGAACACTGCATTCCAGCTTTTGAATCTTCCCATCTACTGTCTGTGCCCTGAAAATGTTTTCTAACAACATTGACTAACCCTCAATAAAATGAGCAGAGGTTGCTCTGTATTTGGTGTCAGTGGGGAACAGACACTGATTGCTTGCCTGGTCTGTCCTGCTTAGCTCTGCAGGTCCTGGATTCAAAGTCTGCTGATAGACTGACCATATGGTGCTGCTGTATAAAAGTTGGTTTGAATATTGCATCTGAAACCTTTTTCTTTCTCATTTTTTATAGTTTAAATTTTTTGTTCCTGGGCTACAGAGTGAGATCTAGATAACAGAGAGAGCTAATAAAGACTAATGATTGGGGTATGCCTGGGACATGTGCGATAGCAGGGATTTGGCTTCTGAGCTCCAGAGCTCTTGCTCATGTAAATGACTCTTCCTCCCTGTCATCAGAAATTGAATTCCAGTTACTGTTCTCTGGGGAGCCCAAGACTGAAATCACAGTCTGCAGTCCTGAATGGTGCCTGAATTCACATCTGTGACCTTGAGTCATACGTGCATGACTTTACCTTGGTGCAGCTCTCTCATGCTTCCTCTTCTGTCCACCTTAATGCTAGTGGCACTCAGAGGTACTTCTTCCCTTTTGTAAATCAGGCCTTTCATTTGGAAGATTAAATACAGTTTTCATCCAGTGAAATCAGAACAGCTTGTGAAGGTTGGGTCACTCTCCTTCTTTCACAGATGGGTCGGCTGAGGCACAGAGATGAGTTGGCTTGGAGGCAGTGGATGGCACCATCTCTGTGCTTCCATTGCAAAGCTGTGTTTGCCAGAACATTCTTCCTCCCACGTGTGAAAATGCAGGTCAGGGTCTGAGCTGGAATTTAAACAGGCAGAGCTGCGCAGCTGTCCTGTCCCCTTCCCTTTGCTTAGCTGTGGTCTGCCTAGGTGCTATTATCTAGATGATTTCAAATGCCTGGGTGAGGTTTGGAACAAGCTTTATTGGGTTCCTGCAAAGACAAAGAGACATCAAGCTTGTAAGTCAATGATGACATGAACAAAAAATGTGAGAAGGGGTTTCCTGGATACACAGGATAATCCAGATGCTTTCTGTGTGAGTTCCTGTCTGTGAGACCTTCTCACACCTTTGCTTCTTTCTTGATATCCTCTTACTCCTCCACCTCCACTGCTTTACTATAAGGTCCAAAGTTCTAATAGCCATGTCAGAAATGCCCCAGGAAAGAAACAAAGCGTCTTGTCAGGAGTTTATATTGTCAAGCCTCAGTATGTGAATAGCAAGCCAGGTTTTATAAAGTGCAAAAGACTTGCTCTGAAGTCATCAGATATAAAATGTGTTCTACTTTCAAAGCCTCTTACGTGTTTGCTTTCCCACTCCAATATTTTCTTTGCAACCCAGAGGACTCACATTTGATAAGAAGCCCAAATTCCATAGGACCAACTTGATCCAGAATTTGGGGTGAGGAGAACGCCATGTGTTGAAAGGCTTGTGCAGCAAGTGCTGTAGCTGGAGCTGCAGGCTGCTGCCAGCTGGGGGGGGGAGTGTAGGAGTAGGCATGGACGTACCTCAAGATGATTACCACGGGGAAGGCATGCTTGATTACAGCATCCAGAATTGGCCTCGCAAATGATCTTACTGTAGGAGGAGGCCCTCCAAACTGGAGAAGGCACCTTCATAGGCAGCTGCAACCCCATCATCACAGCAGTGCAAGTACAGAGCCCAGCTGTCGATTGAGCATTGCACCTGCAGCTTCTGGTTCCAGCCCTGAGTGGGAAGGCTTCAAACCTTTGGACCTGCCAGCGCTGCAAAGAAGTGCTAACCCAGCTAGCTTTAAACCGGTTTTCTCGGGTACCAGATGCAGCCTAATGAGAGCCGAACGTGCAGCTGCCAGCCCTACTGAGAAGCATGGGTTGAGGTCTCCTAGGTACGCAGACCTAGCCCCTGCGGCAGGCCGGTGCTGCCCATTGCTGTACGGCTTGCACTGGCACTCAGGTCAGACCAAGTTGGCCATGCTGCTGGGCTTGTTGGTAAAGAGTAGCCAGACAGTGATTACCTGCCAGATAATTCACTATTTGTTGGATTCCAGGACTGCTGTAAAAATTGTTTTCAAGTTTAAAAAAAAAAAGTTGGAAGAAGAGAGTATCTTATTAAATCTTCTGCCACAGTAGCACTTACTTTAATATATTGAACGTGATGTGGCATTTATTTAGGCAGTGTCCTAACCCTGTAATTATAGCTCACAAATGAGAGAAGCCAAAAGTGATGGTACATTTGTATCTGGAAAAGCAAGTGCTCTGTGGCCAGGAAGAAAGGAGTGTCTGATAAATGAGTTGGTTGAGGCAAATGGGTTTCATCTGGTACCAGGCTGAGGAAGCCACTGGGGGAGGAATAAGCTAGCAGATGAATGGGAGGGTAACTGCAGCCTCTCTTCAAGAGCCTAACTGTGAGATTTGTCTGTCTTCTTCCTTAATTTTTGAAAGTCAGTAATCTGCAATGAGTTCCCTCTGGAACTTGACACATCAGCCTTGAAACTGGAGAGGAACTTTGTTTTAAATCAGTAAGAAGTGTGATGAATGTAATTTTATTTGCTGTAATTGTTCAAATGTATCTAGAATTGAAAACTGAGGCCACTGTCTTCTCTATAGGTACTATATTATTTTTGTATAGTGTCTGGTGCAGCAGAGCTTTGAGAGCATAATTTGTAATGACTGTGACATCTAAAGTCCCCAAACAGGGGAAAGGTCGCTGTAAACCTCTCTTGGGATGTATGCCTGTGTAGCTCGGGGATTCTTTGCGCTTGAAAAAGAGCAAAATGCCACAAGTGTAAAGAGGACCTGGCAATACATAATCTCATTTCATGAGTAGAAGTAACTATATGCAGGAAGGCCAAGGATGAATAATATAAAAAGTTTTGCACAGCCCTTTGGAAGTTCTGCTGAAGAAGTTCTCTGGAGGGCACTCTGAAATAATTCAGCCTTTTATAGGGGCATGCCCCAGATTAGACTTGCCCTTGTCCTACCAGAGGTGCTCTCATCCCATGAAAAGCGGCTCAGGTTTGTCCTTCCTTTCCCTCCTTAAATGCTTCTATTCTTCCTTCCCTGCAACATGTAACTTGTGTGAGTTGTTAGTCTTTTGGTGAGGGGGAAAGGGCAAGCAAAGGTTGAAACGTAAACTTGCAAGTGCTGTGCTGGTTTTTGTTGGGAGCTTACAATCACTTCTTTCTATTTATTTTAGGTAAAGCAGATCATGGAGGAAGCTGTCACCCGGAAATTTGTCCATGAAGACAGCAGTCACATCATCGCCTTATGTGGTAAATGACACACAAAAGAGCTAACACTACATAATCTCATAATCTTACTTTTCCTATAGAAGTGTGTTTTCTCTGCTGTCAGAGGTAAATGCAGAGACTTAAATATTAGAAATCATGGAGTTCAGGCCCATCTCACCCTTTCTTTACATTTGCTACATCGGTATGTACATTACAGATCAGAAAGTAACTCTTACTAAAATGGCATTATCCAAAATCAGTACCAAGCCAAAATGACAAGGTGGTTTACTAGGAAGCACTAATAGGTAAAATAATATGTATTTGGAGATAAGATACAACCCAGAGAGTAACTGCCAAAAGATCAAATTTTCACAGTCATGGGTTAAAATCTGGCAGCTACCTTCAGCTGAAAGTACTTTGTTCTGTAAGTTGTCTCAAGATATTTGAAGAATAAGGTGACTCATTTTGAGTATAGATGACAGAATCCAGCCCAAAAAGTCATTGAAAGAGCTGTTGCCTTTTTTAAGAGAAGACAAACAATGGGAATCTCTGTGACTTTACTAGGCAGCATCATGCCACTGGCGAATTGGCATGTCTCAGATCTTCACAACACTTCTCTGCTCTCCACTGTGCTCTGAAATGCTGTATTACATAAATGGTGCATTTGCAAGGTTGAGGTATAAGCTTTGACATTGTGGACATTCTTATATATTTTTTAATAGAATCAGTGAGCCATTATGTCAGTGACTTTTCCTCATGACTGTATTTTGGAAGTTGCATTACCAAGAATTGGCAAGAACATAAAATTTCTTTGGAGATAACATCACATATACCAAAGGCAGCTGTGTTTCAGAACTCTGAATTGATCAAAGTCTGAATGAATTCTAAAATTTGGTTGTGGTTTGCCTGATCCCTGCAGACTTAGACTGATGTGTCTGTGTTGTGATGATGGAGTGAAGCAAACCCTGCCTGGGTGGGTGGATCAAGAATGGTCCGATGCTGGATTCTCAGTGGAGGTCAGCTCCTGAAAGTTCACACCAAGTGGTTACTCCTTTGGAGACTTAGCCGCTTTATTCAGTGCCTGAGAAGGAACTGTTGAATGCTGGTCCAACAGTTCTGAAATCTAGCCCATAATTTACTAGGGCCAATAAAAATTTAACACTATTCATCAGACTTTGGTGTGTGGAGAAACATAACAGCAAGATACTGCTGAGAATTAAAGCTGGGTACAACTGTAAATATGTCTGTTGGCCTGTGAATTCTTGGCTGCTTTCTCTTCATGCTTCAAATTGAAGACTTAACTGGGAGCGATGCTGAGAATGATTGGAGAACAGCCATCGTCTAAACACTTCTGGATTTCACAGAATGGAGCATTTGCAGCCAAGCAATACCCAGTTATGTGTTGATGACAGTGGAAAGGTTAAGAAGAATGGAAGTTAGGTTTGGCTTTAGAGATAAGTGGACTGTTTAGACAAAGAAGCATTGGCACATGTTACTGAAAGCCAAAGCCAGAGAATAGTAACCTTTTCCTGTCACAATATTGAGATTCCAGCTTGCTCTGTGGTGTGTGGTTATTATGTATGCAAGGCTAATCTTTCACTAGCCTGCTTGCTGTTTCCAAGTTATCTTTTACTTACAGCTCAGGAGAATTTATTCATCCCTACATACTCAGTGCAGGAATGAAAGATCTGGCCGTGTTTTCTGGCTAATGTTTTATTGCTATTAATATAGACTGTAGCCGTTTCCCCATTTAGGTTGTGGTTATGTTAATACTCCCCTTTTATCTACTGTATATTTGTACTATACAGAGGAGAAAAAGTAACAAAGGAAAATGGTCCTGAGATAGGAGCAGGTGAAGGAACCCTGAGCCAGTGCCCTTGCTGCAGGCTGCCTGTTGGATCTAGCAAGCTCCTCGTGTTGCGTATCTGTTCTCTGTCTTTGAAATTATATTCTGTAAGATATGCTGCAGTGTTGATGTAAGGGGTAGTGGGGCGGCAGCTATTTCTGTTAGAATCTGCTTGGCCAAAATTAGGAATACTGTAAAATCTTCTTAATATTTCTCCCTTCCCCCTACTGTGATTCCAGTTGGTTTTGTGTACTGAATTCTGTAGGGTCTGAAGAACTAATAACTCTCCGTGAGCTGCCTTATAATTGCTCTGTAATCCTACCTATCCTAAGGAAGTATTCCAACCTGCAGCTGCTTTGAATGTAGAACTTAATTAACTCTAAACCAGAAGTAGGTGAAGCTGAATGTTCTGCTATCACTTCAGCTAACTGAATGGAGAAACTGTTTCCACTAGATTTGGCTAACAGCACCTGGCTGGGGCTCTCCTGTGTGTGCAGTTCTCTTCCTTCCACCACTACACTTTCATATGTTTCTTCAAGAGGTTTTTCCCTTCTATTTAAAATTAGATTGGCTCAGTACATGAGTCACTTTCAGTGAATCTTTGTTATAAATATAGAATTCTTGTGAATCATTTTACTCTCCTGCAAGGCTGAGTTTAGCCAGAGTCTCTTAAATACATGGTAGCTGATTTCCAGGGCTTGTCTGCCTCGGTAACTGAAAATTTCCTAGCTTTCCTAGGTCCTAAATGCCTGAAGGGGCCAATTAAGTAGTATGTGCTGCTTTTCCCACACCCTTAGGTGCCTCTGTGTTACAGTACATAGGGTTTGTAAGGACAAGAAACTCGAAGCAGACGGTAGACAGCAGACTCGGTGTTTGCTATTCAGCCCCATGCTGAACAGAGCTCAGGTGCATCATCTGTTAAGCAGAAGGAAGCTTTTCATGCAAGACTGCTGCAGGGCGTTGAGCCTGAATGGGTTTCCTCACAGTCTGGCTAGCCCTTGAAACGTGTCCCCGTGGTCCTGGATTCAGTCCATGGCATGCAGTTGGACAGAAGAGCAGCTCCTGTTGTGTGAGGTTCGTTTGCAGCTCTAGAGGAACTTGTATGGGATTTGAGGCTATGGAGATATGTTGGCATCCAGTGGGTAGGAGGGCCCCTTTCCTGCCCTGAGGTCACCCTAATGAGACTACAGAAAACATGTATATTAAGGTAGGAGACACAGCCTCAGCGCTGTCTGACGCGTTGAGCGCAGAGGATGAAGCAGTGACCTCACCTTTGCAAGCTCCTGAAGGAAATGCCATTCTCCGGACCTGGGGCAGTTCTGTGCCGCCCTTGCTGGCTCCTGGAGGAATAATGGCTCTGTGCCGGTCAGTTCCACTCATCCAGTGGGAGAGATTGGTTGTAACCACAGTGACTCTGCTTACATTCTATAGTCTTTACCTGTGCAATCTAAGAGAAGGAAAAGGGTGCAGGCATCCTTGTGGGGAAGCAATGAATGCAGGTGGTTTTGTCTTTGTTCTCAACCCAGTTTATAACCTAGTTACGTTCCAGTTACTCTTTCATCCTATCTGATTTCTAAAAGATCTAGCTCTCTGATTCATAGCCGTAGCTGTTCAGTTCGGAGCGTGCAGCATGGCTAATGTGTGCCACGTTGGGACAAAAATCCCAAATTCTTTTGGGCTACAGGTTGCTGTTGGGTGAATTTCACCAGTATTGTGTTGTCCATCAGAGTATAATGAAATGACACTAGCTCTGTGGATATTCATAGCATCTTTAGTGGACAGGCGTTTCTGTTGGAAACTGGATGTGGATGTTTTCAGCCTGGGTTATCTGGTACTGTTTCCTTAGTAACGGTAGCTGACATCGCATGACGTACCGACCGTGCTTTGCTCCTTCAGCTGAGTGCCATCTCTGCAGGCCAGGGAAAACGCTGTCGCTCTCCTCCTGCACCATTCCTTTCACCAGCTTCTGTCAAGTTTTCATGGCTGGTCACGTTCTCACCAGGAATACTAGCCCTTTACAGCTTTTACACTTCTGAGGGAAAGGGGGAAGAAAAAGGAAGCTTCTCTTCTGTTTGTCTCTGCAGTTATCTAATGTGTATTTACCAGCAAGTGGAGTTTTCCAGTCGAGTGCATTACACTTAATGCATTTGTCTGAAAACTACCTGCAGCTTTGCTGTGCCTTTTTCTGCGTGGTTGCCCATCTTTAGATCTGACAGTAATGTGCGGCTATAAGCAAAGAATTAAAAACCTGTTTAAATCGGCTTCATAAAGCAAACATAATGCAACATGCCTTATTCATGAATGGATTCAAGACAGGTTTACCTGAAAAGTTGTTCTTTATGTCTTCAAGGGTGTGTAGCTCACGTCATCTATCTCACAGGACTGGTTTTCTCCCAGTGGTCTCTTTTACATGTCCAGTCAAGATCTTTCATTAACTCGCTCTTTAATATTTCTTCTCTTTTCCCCTTTTCATAAAAGAAAAAAAAAGTGTACAGAAGGTTTCACAGAAACTAGAAATGTGCCAGATTAGGTAATCTTTACTCCAGATGCACAAAGCCAGCTCAAACTGTGCCTAATAACAGTCTTTATCTTGTCCAAAAAAAAAAAAAAAAGCCCTCAGACACTTTCAGTCTCATTTTGATGTTTTTCAAAGAGCTGTCTCATTTCCAGTGGATGTATTTCATGCGAGTGTGATGAACTGTCCTATCTGCTCAGCAAGGTAGCCCTGAGGAACTGGGGCAGCCAAGAACGCTTTACAGAGCGGGTGCCTTCAGCAGGGCACGGGCAGGGGCTTCTGCCCAGTTTGCAAGATCTGTGTGCCTCCGTCAACACTGGAAAGAAAAACTTGGGGAAAAGCTTCTGCAGACTTACCTTCCTTCTCTGCCATTCATCCCAGTTATTGCACCCATGGTGTGATGGGTGATTGGACTCTGTTCATTGCAACAGCATGGGTCACCAGGACATTTGTTTAATGCACTTTTTTTTCTTTTTTCTTGTTTACTCTGTGTGCAGGGCTGCGATAACTGTCCCTGGTTGCTCAAACTCCATTTGTACGCATTATTCACTGGAGGGGGAAAAAGAAAAGGGAGTGTGTTGGGAGCCTTCTCCTGGAAAAAAACACTTTAAGCAAGCCGTATACACGGTGCATACTTGATGCTTGAAGAATAGGTTATGTTGCCAGAACGACACTGCTCCTGTAATAATAGTAATTAAATGCAGAGTATATTTTTAATGTCTTATTTTTAAAGGTAAATTGATAACTACTCTGAAAACAAACTTTGTCCAGACAGTATCTCCCTCAGTGAAGTTAGCAGTATATTGTTCTGTTTGGTGTAATTATTACTTAAGTGTAGCAAGGATGCTGACAAATAAAAACTGGGATTGTACAAAATGTTTAACATTCACTGCATGTTTGTTTTAAAGGAAATGTGAACTTTGAATAGACTCATAATTAAATTATTGTTCATAGGAGTTGGCTGTGCTTGACCTGGTTTATAATTTAAAGGTATTTTTATATTGTTTGAAATGAGTCTCTGTGGTTCGTTCTCTTTGAATAAATATTTTGAGTGCATTAATGAAATAATACTGAATTCTTATGCTGTAAAATAATTACTATAGACTTCAGGAGGATTATTGAGAGCTGGGATGTGCCAGCATCAAAATGTATATTGTTTAGATGTAAATCCAGCATGCCTGCTTGTCAAAGTGAATGTAGTTACTGCATTTTGGCAGTAAACATGAGTAAAAATGGTAACTTGGGCACTGTCAAACATACAGAACTTGGCTTTTCAATGAGATTTTTATTTGAATTAGGGAATGGATGAACTGCACGAAAAGGGGTTTTTGGCCTGAATAATAAACCTGCTACCAGTAATTAAACCCATTAATTAAAATGTACAGAATTCCTTTGTGGTTGAAATGAAGAGGCCAGCTCTGATCTTGAGCTGTAGAATGGTATTTAATGTTGTGCTTTAGGCTTCTTCTAAACCTTCCTTGAGGACTGCAGGTTTGCATTGCCCGTGTTCCTTGGGATGCGAGTGGCGAGCAGAGAGTTGGGAGGTTCTGTCGCTGTCTCTGGGAATTGTGCCGCCGGACCTCCCTGAGGACCAGTCTGGGTTTCATAGGAGCTGTGCTGGGAAGCGGAGGGGTTTACTGCAGGGGCATCGCCGTTGTCGGTTCCTTTCCTCCCACGTCAGCGGCTGGTATTGATTTTTCTTTGGAGCCCTTCACACTGGAGGAAAGGCAATAGCTGCAGCAGTGACATTCCTTGTAGCTGTGCTTGATGTATGTCTAGTGAACCTCAGAGCCAAAGTGATCGGCGTGATACCACGGGATGGGTTCAAGAAGAGTCGCCTCGTCCCTGTGGAGGTATTCCTCCTTACAGCATTGTGGGCATTGCGTATAAAATATTTATATATGTGTGTTTTATTGCGGCAACCACATTTCTTTTGCCCGGGCGATGATAGAGAAGGAGTTGCACAAAAGAAGCTCTGTTAGGCGCACTGCAGCAAGAGGTTTTTATTTGGTCTGGAGCCTCAGAACTGCACCGCCTGTTTCTAAGCTCTGAGGACACCTCATCTTGTTAACAGGCTGCCTGCCAGCGGCAGTGCCAATCTGCTCAAGTGTCTGAACTTGAACTCAAGTCAGCCGGGAGCAGGCCATAGGTTTGGATTTGATGTTTCAGGCAGCTTTCTCTGGTTTTATCATACTACTGAGGTTTTTTGCTGTCAAGGAAGGGAAGACCTGTACATCTAAGCACCTCCCTGAATCGCATCATGCATTCCTGTTGATACTGAGATGTTGATGCGAGTGTGACCAAACCACTTGCAAACTAGAAAGCAAAGCAACTAAACGCAAATTCTGTAAGGCATCGAAGCTCTTCTATCAAAGAAAACAACAAAACTCTTTATCTTTTGTTTTCTTGATACCTTGGGTATCTTTTCTGGTATACTTTGGTCACTAGACATGCGCTGTTTCTTCCAATTTCCAGTTATTGATATTTGATTTACCCCCAGTCTTGGTTACAGTCCCTCACTTCAGGGGCATTTGGAAGTATTTATTTTTTCTTACCTCAGTGTCATTTAATTATCTTTGCCTTCTGAATCTGTTCTAAAGCTGCATTTTATCTAGACCACATCTATCTCTCTCTTTTTAAACCCAAGCAGAAAATTTGCTATTTCTGAATGTTAAGTTACTGTTCTACCTTGATAGATTCGTTGAGAATACTTGCTGCAGAACCTGCAATTCCATGTGCTGGTCCCTTCCGGACTGGATGTGCAGAGAAGAGGAACAGAGGAATCGGAGGAGACTAGAGAGCTTGGCTTGCCCAGCCTAGGAGACAAGCCTGTCCCCTTGACTGAGCTGCATTAACCTCAGGTTTTGTTGTTTCCTTTTCCATTACGTATATTGCTTTTCTTCTCTTGTTAGCTGATGAAAATTACTGTTTTTTTCTGGGTAATGCTGTGTTTAAATATCACAGATCTGAAAAAAGAAAACCAAAATCCATGTCATGATCTGTCCAGTAATGTGTTGGGAAAGGTAGTATGGTTTGACTGCAGAGCTGGATCTGAATATTAAATGAAGGTGTTTATACATTATCTGTGACTGCGTTTAGTCATGCTTGCAGCCCTTTAAACAAATGAAGGATGTGATCACTGCACTGGGGGGAGCTCGCGATATAATGAATTTACATTAGTAATCAGGCCTTGAAGCGGTGCTCTTTCTCTGCGTGAGTAATACATTGGAGAGACGGCCTCAGCCCTTTGATGGAGAGATGGCCACAGCTGACATCTACTGTCCCGGCGTGAACAGGCACTTGCCTGAACACGAACCGAGCGCTGACTTGCCCAACGACCAGTCCAGTCCTCTGTGGAAGCAACCGCTCGCAAAACCTTTGGTAGCGGCTGGACACGGTAGTAGCGGATGGTGCTTGAGGAGGTGGACGGGCGAGGAGCTGCACAGTGCCGTGCGTGCTCCTGGCCAACTCTGCAGGGTCCATCCTTTCCTCTGTGGATGACTTCCAGGTCTGTAGGCATGATGTGCCGGGTGGTAGGTAGATACTATCATACGACGTCTTCTCAGTGCGGTTTCTCTCATGCTCCTCTAAGTTGTGAAGTAGCTCCTTCAGCTTCCGTGCGTTTCCTTCGGTGCAACAAGACTGGAATACGATCCAGACTCGGGACGGGTTGTCTTACGTCAGAGCTGGACTCAGGATGAGGATGAAAATGGCTGCTTCTGTGAAATACTCCTAAGCTGGTATTTGCTCTGCTTGAAGAGGAACGCAATATGAACACGCTGTTTTGTCTATTTTAACCTGCGTGCATGTTACGTGCAGTCTGCCAGTGTTCCCTGTCAGGGTACTTATGTACTCTCTTGACTTGATGACAGTGATGTTAGCCTACGCGGTGGTTTTGAGGATGTGAGACTGGAAGTGCTGTCGCTTTTGTTTCAGAGACTTTTTAAAGAGTGTGGGGGTTTTAAATCTCATTCAAATTGTTGCTGACCTGGTGCAGTAAGTATCTTTGAACTGTTTCTGCCCTGTTTGTCTTGTTGGGGTGTACCTCATGTTGTGTGCTCTTGCTTTCAAGCTCCTAAAGTGTGTGTGTACATCAGGACTGCACAAGCATTTATTGTTCTCAGAAGCAAAGTGGAGGAAAACTGTCATGCACAAGTGCTTTTGAAGCAGCTGTGCTTTAGGCTTTAATTCTGCACTGTAGAGGAGACCTAATGCGGAGGCCCCGTATCCGTTCTTTGCAGTTTCCTTTCACATAGCCCTGGGGCACCTAGGCTTGGATAATCATCAGTGTAAGATGCTTCCCTCTTGGAAAATAAGTAGAGGGAAGTGTTAGTTGGAATGGCTCTGTATCCGTCAGTATCTGTTCACAGTGAAAGGACTGGCAAATCCTGAGAAAGAGAATGGTTCTTGGGTCCTGTTAACGTTTTAGAGCCAATTCAGTATATAACATGATTGCAGTTAATCTGCAAAACACTTAAGACTGGACTTTCTATCAAGCAAATTAACAGTTACCTCCCAGCTTTAATTAGGTGTCATCATAGCTTCCTAAAGTAGATGATTACTGCCTTGATTTTGGAGGTGGTAGACAACAGAAAAGCAATTGTGTGGCTGGATTTTCTGGAGCCACATGCTTAGTCTGAGATCAGTTATAAGTTTCAGGGTCTGTAAATGTTTGTAGGAATACAACCAAATAGCTTCAACTGAAATCATGGATGTGTCTCTGTCTAAGCTGGCAGTGGAACACCAGGAAACCTTTGAACGTAAATATGGCTGGTGACTCCTCAAGACCAGGTATCTGGGATATTTCAGGGACAGATAGCATGTCTGAGTTGCAGGAGTGCTTGCTAGCTAGTGCTGTTTAGGAATCTAAGCTGCTAACACACATAAGGGTTAACCACAAAAACGTGGTTAGTTGTGGGACTGTTTTCTTCATTGGTCTTATGATGACTTGTTATCTCATTTTGCACAAAGTTAATTGTGTTTAAAAGAGAAAATCCAATTAGGAGCCAATGACTGCATGACGCTGGAGCTTGTGTTCTGTTTTTCCTTCTTCAGGACCTGAAATCCAAGCAATTATCAGAGTCACCAAACGTCACGATTGCCAGCCCCAAGCAATGAAAAATCATGAGTCAGAAATCTTTTCCTTCATGGCCCTAAATTACAAGACTGGACTAAAGTTCATGACAGGAAAATAAAATCAACTGAGGAATGGAAATGTATTTCTTATCCAGTGGTATGCTTCAAAATGGTAAAGCTTTTAGAAGAATATCAAATATCCACAGACTTGCAGTAAAATAGTGGAAGGCGGCAATGTGGGAAACTCTTCTCTGTTTTTAAGGTGAGAAGTAAGTTCCTGATAGAAGCCCTTTCTCTTCCTCCTCTATTTAAAGCCTGGCAACAAAGTGTTAACAGATGAAAGGAACAGGAGTTGATTTGGAGCTGGACTGGACCTCATGTTTGGAGTGTCCTGAGTGTCCCCACAGCAAACTGTTCCCATCAATTTCAGTTGGAATTACAGCCTTCCAGATCCTCTGAAAGTCAGCCCGATTAGGAAGAGATGCCTTATGCTTTGGGGTTTTTAGGTGATTCCCTTGAGGCTTCCAAGTAGCGCAGCTCCTAGGTTTGACAAAAAATTAAGAATTCAGTTTCCTCTCTTTTTCATTAGCTCACGGAAATGTAACTTGTATAGAAATAGATGTAAATAACCATTGTCCAACCAGACAATTTGTTATTTTAATTCTTTTGGTTTTCTGCCCTTGGCATTGATATTTTTAAAAATGTAGTTAATCTGCTATGGAAATGCAGGTCGCATAAACAAAGTAGGAGGCTCCTTGTATTACTACTCCTATTTGGAAAACAAATGGAACGTTTTGAGTGATGAGTAATGCTTATAAAATAGTTTACAGAGATTCTACCTCACTTCATAAACACATTAGCCTGAAAAGAGTACCAGAGAGGATCATAACTGGGGGAAGGCAGATATTTTTCCCACAAATTTAAAAGGTTTTTGATTGTGCTCCAAATATGAGTGCTTTAAAGTAATGAGTGGCATGGCACGAGGGGTGATGAGAGTGAATATTAGCTCTGATGTGAAATCAAACATGGTTTTGAACTGCATGTGTTTTTTAGTTTGAGAAGTGAAATACAATCTCTCATGCTTTTTAGAGCGCTCTGATAAACATTTTACTTTAGTCCTGGGCCATTGAATTGGATCATATTCAATTATTTAGAGATACCTCAGTAATTCTGATTTACCCTTAATAGTGTTTAATGGAAACACTTCCATTTCCTGAAGGTTATTGAGGTCCTTGAAGCTTAATGGTCAAGATTTTAAAGAGGAGCAATCTCCAACTGGATGTTTCCCAGCCAGAGCTATGTTTAGAACAGAGGATTGTCCGTTTTGATATTTTTTTTTCCCCCCAGGGATTTACTGAAAATATGTCTGTGTCCTGTCTGTGTGGCAGAGCAACATACAAGTAGCTTGAGTCCATTAAACCAGACAGCCTTGGTTGGTCAGTTCCCAGTAATGGCTGGTTTCACCTTGCTTCCAGGAGGAAAAGGTGCTTTTTCCTGATGCAGATTCAAACCACCCAGTTAACTCTAAGTAGATTTTTCAAATTGGATCGTTCTCTTGTAATGTGTTTTCAACATGTCTTTTAATTTCAAGGCCAGGCTGGATGGGGCTTTGAGCAACCTGGTCTAGTGGAAGGTGTCCCCTCCCGTGGCAGAGGGGTTGGAACAAGATCATCTTTAAGGTCACTTCCAACCCAAACCATTCTATGATTCTGTGATTAACAGTGAATGTCCTTTCACGTGAAACCTCCAGAGTGAAATGGAAAGGTTTTTTTCTGGTAGTCATCAGGAGCAGTTTTACTGATGGACTCTTCAAGGCAGAGACTGTTTCCCCCTAGACAGTTGCACAGGACCTAGTTCTGTGCAGTCCTGATCACAGGTAATGCCTCTTCGCGCTGTTGTAAAATAAAAATACGTGGTGTTCTAGCACCTGTCACCTTGGTATTTTCCTTTGCATGGATTCCAAGTGATTTGCTACACTAGTGCTTTAACAAACACTAATAAAAGTAATAGATACTTTAAAGGTCTTTAATTTTGCTGCTTAAAATGAAATTAAATATGAAAATACCCTCCCAGGTGATCTGACATTGGGCATCTTGACTTCTGAGCTGACCAGTCAGAAGAAGAGCTACAGCAGAAATACGGTGCCTTTTGATTCCCTAAGATACCTATCTCTTAGCAGCGCTGGTGTTGTTCTAATATAACCAAGGTAGGGCTGCTGTAAATAAGAATGTGTAATATATATACCAGACTTGCAGTGAAGCTTGTGGTGAAATGAAAAATGGGTATTTGCTAAAAGAAAGTACTGAAGTCATGCATCAGCAATGGAATAAACGCATCAGCACAGATAATTGATACATGCAGCTGTTAAGGGTTGCCTAGTTATAAAGCCTGAATTGTACTTAACGACTGAGGCATTAGCTTGAGGTTGTGATTATAAAGAAAATATTTAATTGGACTTTACATCTTATACTCTTGGTTCCTACTCTTCTATTCGATGAAGCAATTTGTTTTGTTTCTTTGTACTAAGGGTACTTCCTCTATCTCACTGACGTATGAACTCTTTCATTGTGGAGGTTTATGTGCTTAACCCTGAAAACGATTGCAACCCTGAAAATTAAGAAGTGATCGCAGATATCTTTATATTATTCATACCCCTTGCTATGATATTTAAATCACAGCACCAGAGGTCTGAGGAAGATCCTAGTGCAAAATGAACCACTTCTGGGGTTTTTTTAGTGCTTTTCGTTCTGATAGGCAGGGGAATCTTTCTGTCTGAGTTGCAGTGGTTGTTGCGTGCTTGGATTTGGTGAATGATGTATTGAAGATCAGGTGAGGCAGGTGGGAGTGAGAGCTTGGCTGTAGCACAGCTCTCCTTATTATCCTTGCCTAGTGTCCCACGAGCATACTTGTATTTGTCACATGAAGTCCCTTATTTGCAGTGCAGCTGTATCTGGAGAGTCTAGGATCCTTGGCATTTGAAGACAGAATGTCAAATAGGGATTGAGCCTTAAACACTTGCTTGATATGCAGTTTTTCCCTCTTCCACAAAATGCACAAAGCAGTACCCTGTGGACAAAGGAGCAAATCTGGATATGTCCTCTGCAGTCATTTGCTTCTTAGCTTAGTATGCCGGTACAGCTGTGTATCTCATCTACTCAGTAGGCATTTCTCAATGCCATAGCATGCTATAACTTGGTAATAAAATTGGTTTCAAACTGGGCAGACCTGTGATTAGCTAGGTAAAGCAACAGCAGCTGGAGATGGTGAGCATCTGATTGCTTCTTTATCATCGTCCTCTTTTCACTTGTTCTTATTTTCTTCAGCCTCATGAATTCAATTCCCTGTGCATAGTTTCCATGAAAACAAGGTATTTAGCTGTGGTATTTCTTCCTGTCTAAGGAAAGTCTTGTCTGCTAAATAAACCCCATAAATAATCCTTCCACAGGCCTTCTTTTCTCTGCTTACCACCCTTCTAGCCCCATCCCTAGAGCTCTCTCTTATTTCACACTCCATTAAGTCATGTCAAGATTTTCATAAAGGCAAAAAAAGAGAAAACTGAACCTGTTCACCGGACCCTGCAAGAAATAGGCTTGTTGAAGTCATAAAAAAGTGACATTTTCCAGAGATTGTTGGGGACTATGATTATTTGGACTGCAAATCAATAACATATCTGCACTTCATTAAATTCAGCAGTGGATACTGCAGGGGATGTTCCTCAAAACTGGCTGGAGTTAATGAATTTTTAGATGGCTGCTGTTAGCTGAACCGTACAAGGGAATTACCTGAGCTGTGTTGATTTATTCTAAGTGCAGTGCTGCTCTTCCAATCTATATATAATGAATATCTGCATTTTTCTGTAGTTGGTTTTTGTATATATTTGTTGTTGTAAGTATAGTGACAGTAGGCAGGCACAGGATCAGTTTCTGCTATGCCTAGAAAGCTTACAGTAGTTATTTACCTGTGTGCATGCATACATATAAATAAAAACATGTGTATGTGTCTACAAACCACCTGTTTGCACACAAAACTACCTGTTGATGTCTTTCTGATGTTATCAGCTCCTCCAGAAGCAGCTAAACCTTAATCTCTTTTTATGTCCTTTTAGTGTCACATTCCAAAAAGGGAAAAAATGGTTCATTTTCTTTAAAATAGGTAAATAACTTTGTTTTCCTGTCCTAAAGGTTCTTCTAACTGTAACCCCTAAAATGTTTTGTGTGTTATCTTTTTAGGCAGCAATCTAAGCTCTGCATTCCACAGTTTGCAACTCCAGGGGGGTTACCTATTTTTTTGTTTCTCAAAAATAAAAAAAAGTGGGTTTGCATAAACCTGGTTTACCTAATCCTCCAGCTCTCATCCCCCAAAATAGTTCTCTGTCAAGATTTTTTTTTCCCACCCCCAGCTCTACCATGTATTCTTGATGTTGTCTCCATTGCATGCTAGTTGGGTTTTACGCATGTGTCGCTGAGTGTGGATGTTATACATAATCCGTATTGTTTTCAGCTGTTTGAAAATGTACATTGATGCACTGTGGAAATGCGGGGGTGTTTGTGCACAGCATACCTTTGTGTGTTCACTTAAAATTTCTTGTCATTTCTGACACCGTCCAGCAGAAGAATAGGAGGGGGATATATTATATTCAGGGTAAATGAGTGAGTTCGGTTTGTTTTCACCTATTCCCACAAGCCTGCAAGACAAATGCTGAGAGTCTGACATGAAGAATTGATGTAAATCCAAGAGCTGCCTAAGAAACAATGCTAATTCCCTTGCAGATTACCAGAATGCAAGGAGTGTAAGCAGCCTGACCGCAAAGCAGTGGGTTCGTGGAGGCCTTCCTGCACAGAAAAAGAGAGGCTTTCCTGGGGAGACTTGGAGGTTTTCAGGAAGAAGAGTTCATAAATGCTAGTTTATTTCACTGTAAAAGTGTGCTTTTATTGTTTCAATGCCATGCTTGGGAAACAGAAGTCTAATTTTTGTGCTTGGTTTAGAACAGACAAGAAACAAAAAGAGAAAAGGTGAGCGGAGCTAAGATGTCCTCAGATACCTTGCATTTTCTCCCTGTAAAGCCATTTGAGCACCACTGTCAAGGTCTTCTCATGCCTTTTAAAAGATTCTGCAGCTTGAGGTGATGCTTCTGCAAGTTTGTTTGGGATGTTTTCAAGTTTCCTTTTTGACTGACCTTGGCTGTGTGTGCGTGTGCAGAAGAACGTGGTTTTGGGTGATGTCGACACAGTGCAGTGAGATCAGTGTCTGCCTTTGCACACACAGTAAACAAAAAGCCCTCCTTGGCTCTTCCCGGCAGCTGACCTCTTTAACCAACGTGCTGTGAAGCTCTCGTACCCCTTGCTGTGTTGAAGGGGTGCCTTCCTGCTGTCCTGCGCCGCGGAGGTGACATCTGCACGGTCCCCCGGGCTGGAATAGGAGGGCATCTGTGCTGCAAGGTGTACTGCCCTCCTCGAATGAATGCTTCGTCGTTTCACTGGATAAAAGGCACGTTGTGTTTGAAAGCTAATTCAGATTAGGTCAGATGTGAATGTGAAGTCAGTTAGCTGTTCTGGAATAATTCCCTGGTATAAATGAGCCTGGAGGGAAAAGTTGGAGGCAGACAGTACAGTTAGCCTTAGTCTGTGGGTGAAGTAGAGGAGAATGAAGTGGCTGGGACTGTACCCTGAACCCAGATCTGAGGGTGCTTTACACGTAGAACTGGACATGGTGCGTTAGTCTCTCATCCCAAATGTGGAACATACATTTTGAGGCAATCCAGCAGCTAATTCCAGTGTCCCTCCCCTTGCAAATAACCACGACGCATGTATTACAGTCAGTTGGGGACTGATGTTATGCCAAGTCCTTGTGATGAGAAATGTCACAATGGAATAATTAAATATTGGGGCTTTAGGGACAGGCACTGTGGAAATTGCCCTCCATGGCAGCTGCAACATTTATTAATAATTAAAGCTGTGCCTGCTGTGCTTTTCACTAAATTTGTTTCATTAATATTTTATTGTTTTAAAGAAAGAAAGAAAAAAAAACAACAGCAAAGGTGGGAAGAGAGCCTGTTTCCTAAGCAACAGCAATGCACTTTGCAGTTATTTTTAAAGGCAGGTTGCTTCATTTAAGATTTGGAACCAATTATTGCTGCATTGCTTCAGGCATCCAGAAAGCTGCTTTTCTTTTTTTCATTTTCTTTATTTCTAATTGAAAGACAGAGCAAAACACTAGCTGGGTTAAGAGTTGTGATGGTTGCTAGACAGGATCTATGACTGTGATGCGAAGAACATCCCCACGCTGTCATCACTCTTTGTTCTTCCCATGCTGCTCTACCTGGCCTTGCAAAACCCCGTGGGGAACCGAACAGTGCTCGCCCCCGCTGCTGCTTCTGCGTTGGATGCACAGATGCTCTCTCTCCCTTTGAGCAGAAACAGCCTTGTTTGCAGAGATGTCATCAGTGCTGGACTCCCACTTGTGTAAGACCACAGGCATTGCCTTTGCCACCTACAGATGTCCTTTCATTGCAGCTGATGTTTCCTGGTATAAGCTGATTGCTGAGAGGGGTCAAGCAGGGATGCGACTATGTGTCCTGGTCCTCCTCTCAGGGAACAGTGCCATGCTGAGGCTTTTGTGCATAATACGGGTGAAAAAGCAAGGGAGTGGTTGTCTTCTGAGGCAGTAGTTCTGGTTGGGAAGTATATCAGCGTGGGAGGCAGTGTCAGACTTGCTGCTCGGTAGCCTTGTTTGATGCAATCAAGCTCACGTCCTAAGAGAACAGGAGTCTGCAAAAGCTGAGGCCGTTGGCACGGTTCCACTGTTGCCATACAACATGTCAGTCGGGCTGGGGCTCCTCTGGGTTCAGCCTGGGCAGGACCCTTTTTGCAAGCAGCAGTAAGAAATGCTAGGACAGTTACTCCAATATAGCCCAGGGCCAGCTGCAGCAAAGCCCTCATCACGAGGGGGTTGTTGGTGTTCTCTTCTTTGGGATAGGATGGAGAGGAGAAAGACAGTGACTTACTGCCCAACTCACAAGGGGACAAGGCTGAATAATCTTTCTTCTCTGCTTCCGGATAAATCTACTTACAGGTAAAATGCTGATAAGCGCCTTGATCCTCAGTTCCTGTTGATAAGTCTTTTAAGCGGTCAAGAATGCTGTTCTCTCACTGGAAAAAGTGGGATAAATTTATATATATTTTCTTCTGCTTTTTATCAGTCTTATCTCTGCGTGTTTGTCTCTCAGTATGTGTTTATACAGTGCTTGATGCAGTGAGACCTTGGTGTAATACAGAAAGTTAATAACCATTTTTTTAAACTTTAGGATACTCTATTCACCCATCCAAACAGCAGTTTGTTGGTGCTGTTTAAAGTGAAACTGGAAGGTAATAAGCAATTAAATGAGAGATCACAAAGAAACGTGAATCACGCTATGTTTTTCAAGAGATAGTGGGTGTAAAAGTCTATGAATACCTTATTGTACCACTCAGTAAGGCTTTATTTGGGTTACAGCAACATGGAAATAACACGGATGGGACGGTATTTCTTTTGTCCACTTTCTGACAAAACAGCAACTTTGTCCATTTGTCCTTGGAACAGAATAGGGTGTGGATGTGCGTAGCATGAGCATTTATGCTGAAGGCTGTGACTGCTCAAATGCTCTTATTTATTAAAAAAAAAAAAGAAGAAAAAGGAAAAAAGAAAGCCCTGCAACAAAACAAAAGAAAAAAACATGTTCTTCATTATCAGTAAGTACATGAGACATGCTCTTTCATTTATACCAGCTGTACTGTTTGCCAAGCTCCTGAGTTACTCATTTATTGGAGGGCGGCTATGTGTGTGTAGGGTTTTCCTGTGTTTATTTGAATTGTCCCTGTTGTTCGAGTGTTGGAAGAAGCTGGTTACCGCACAGTGCATCACGATCCTGTGCTTTTGGCAAGCTTGCCAACAGCATTAATGTGATATGTTTCAGATTAGGCAGCTTGAAGAGAGACTTGTTAAGATAGTACATGTTTCTTGTTTCATTTTAAGTTGAAATTGGAGTTTCAGTTGCGGTGGTTTTTATATAGGTTGTACAATAAGGGAATATATCAAATTTATTCTGAAGAATTTTCAGTCTGAAGCTTAGGACTAGGAAGGAGGAGAAGAATGAATGTTGACTTCTCTATTTTACAGAGAATGAATTTGGGGTATACAATTAGAAGACTTGGCTTTGCTAACTCAGGTTAGTTTTATCTTGATAAAAATCATTAAAAGTGAAAAATCCCATATCCCCAAGCCATCAGTATTTCATTTCACTGGCTGTCTCATTGGGAAATTAGGGCTTTCCATGGAAATTTTATCTTCTGTCAGATTATATCCAATGTTACTTGCTTAAAAACATATCTGCCTTCACAGTTGAAAGCAAAATAGTGGCATGGTTATCCCACAGCGCATTTCCAATTTGTTTTTTTAGTGCTGTTTTCTGCACTTAAACGGTTGTGCTTTCTGAACATGCATTAGGTTAATTTGTGTAGTGAGTGATAGCAGGAAGCCAATTAGAGTTTTCTCTTTTCCAGTGTGATAAGACACAAAATGTGAAGTCATTAATACTTCATAAATGCTTCTCTTACTTTTTTTGTTCATTTAGCAGGTTGTTCTTCAGTCTTGCAAAGCAAAAAAATAGGGTAGGAGTGCTGGAGATGAAGGGGACGTTTTTACTAACACTGTTCAATACAGACATCGTGTGATCCCCCCAACTGCCGTAGCTTCTCGGCTAGCTAAACGCAGGAGGCGTTTCTGCATGCCATTCAGTCTTGTCTGGGACTTAGGTTAGTTTTCAGGGACTGAGCAGTGAGGAGAGGTCTTTTTCAGACACAGGCTTTCAGGAGTTGTGGGATTTGGAGGCCATTAAGCACAATAAGGGGGGGGGGGTGCGGCGGGAAATCTCAGCACCTGACAGTATTGGGCTTAAAGTGCAACAAAATACTGCACTTTCAAAATTAGCTGCCGAATCTTGGGAGAGATGCAATGTGTATCAGAGCAGATGGAGTACCATTTGTCACTCGTAACAAAAATTTAATGTGGCAATTCTAACTGCAGTTTACCACGGGACTGCTTGCTGTCATTAAACACAGGAGAGCATTGCTCGGATACTGAACTCAAACCCTTCTGTAAGGGCTGGCATGCCTGCGTGGGTCTCGGTGCAGGCACATCTTGCAGGTAAAGTTGGGGTTTTTCCCCTTCCTATGAATGAAGTGATCTGTTCTCCTTCATACCTTTTCATGGACAGTGTTGACTGGGTGAGTCATCCGCAGTCTCGATTTAAAAGCCGATAGACAGGGAAGGCTTGTTTTTTTGTTTGTTTTTTTTTTTATTTGTATTTATCTTATTTCTTTTTCCTGCAGCAGTTTAAATGAGTGCTGGTTATATTTCTGATGCACAGTCTTGCAAGGCTGAAACAGTGCAATGTGGTCTTTCACTGATGACCATCAGAGAGCATGTTACAGTAAGGTTTGCAAAATTAACCTCACAGATGGATCTGTTGTAGTTTTAGGTCTGGTTGCATCCCTATTCCCTCTCAGGCTGTAGTAGTATTACATTTTCTTCTGAGTTCATAGGCCTTTTAATCTTTCTGTCCAAAGCTAGATGATGGGCTGCCCTGGTTTTGGCTGGGATAGTTAATTTTCTTTGTAGTGGCTGGTACAGTGTTATGTTTTGGATTTGTTCTGCTGGAAGGTGAGCCTGTCTTACCAGGTTTTATGGCTTTATTGTCTTGTAGTGATCTCCAGTGCTTTGGGAGGGCTTTATCTTCCTTAGCATAATTGTTCAGTTTCTTATTTGTTTTCCAGTAGCCCCTGTGATTTAGGCCAGCAAGTGTCTTAACAACTGCTTCATCTTCAGTACTTCTGATTGCAGAGTAACTTCATACCAGTCACAGGTGATGCTGCCTTTTCCTGAGGTCTGTCACTTTGTTCCCTAGCACCTAATCAAGTGATGTCTGAGTTGCAGTCGAATCCTTAACAGATCCAGTAGCCAATGGCTATTGCTGCTCCAGGCTGTACGTCCTACCACGTCAAGATGCACGGTTGCTGGGTGCACGGGCATCTTACCCTGGAGATCTTTGTTACTGATGCAAAGCCTTGAACAAGTTGTTCTTCTAGGAGCTTGCCCCTGGTGCTTGGAGAGTTTTCTAGGCTGGAACGTGGATGCCCACAATGTAACTCGAACAAGGTGTGCTAAGCATTTCAAATCAGAGAGTCTATCCGAGTGGTGGTGGAAGCTCATTACAGGTCTAGCTATTTGTAATTGTGTTTGAGGTGACAAACCCAGTGTAACCGAGAAGGGTGTGAATATGCAGAGAGGCTGGAGCAGCTGCAAGCTGTGGACCACTCATCAGCGGAGAGTGAACTGAAATGTCTGGTGGTGATGTTGTAAGTTCACTGTTATTAATCTGTGTGTTCCTAATGTGAAGGAAGAAAGGGAGGATTGAGTGGGATGATGTTAGAAGTCTCCTATCTTTGCTGTTTTCACTAGAAAGAAAATGCCTTTCCTGTAATCTAGGTGAGTGGAAGGCATCATTGTTGTACCACTTCCCAGCAGTTTGTTTCCAGCCAGCCATCATGTTGCTGTGTTTGATACGTGTTCCCTTCCATTAACACAGTAAAACAACCAAGCTTCTCTTTTCCACCCAGCCACCTCAAAAGTCCAATTCCCTCAGTGAGACTTGTTTCAGAGTTCAGGAGTATTAAAACACGCACACAAATACCCTGCAAAAACCAGCTCAGCTCAGCTGTGACCTAGCTGGACTCCAAATGCCTGTGGGTTATATGTGTTCTGAAGAAAGTGTGGCTCTGACTTCGGTTCTTGTACGTCTCTCCTCGCTCAGTCTCCTCATTTCTCTAGGTTTTGTATTAGTCACCATGTAATGAGAGATCTGCAGGCAGCAGTACTCTAGGAGCAGTTTGTGGCTTTGTCTGGAATATGCCATTTTAAACAGTAAGACATGTAATAAAAGCAGCTTTAACTCTCCTGATACATAGCCTTACCTGTCCCATAGGTTTCCATGTATACTGTAGTCTCATTGCATCGGAGCTCCTTCCCAGTCATGTTAACCAATGAGATAGTAATGTTTGCATGTCTCGTGCTTTTTTCAGTCTCCCCCTTGCCAGAGGAGAATGAAATACATAAGGCAGTTGACGGGGAGGGGGTTGGCAGATGTTTTTTGTTGTTTTCATGCCTACTTCCAATGAGAGGTGGCATAATAAATACCTCGCTTCCATTTGAGATGTGGAGTTAATATTTTAATAATCGGAAATAAAAGGATGATTTGTTCTAGCCTGCTTCTGCAAATCAAGATCCTGTGGCAAGGAAAACTGTGTGGTTACTAGATAGATTAAATGACACACAGCAATCGACTGCATGCCAGTAGTTGGTTAAATTTAGCAATTTCTCAACGTTCTGCATTCAGAGATCAGTTCAGGTTTGAGCCTGAACTCTGTATAACTTACATGAGATGCCTTCTTGCCAGTATCATTCTTCATAGGCCAGTGCTAAAATTCCTACAACATGGTTTTAAAAATTAGTAGCAAATAACAGGGAAGTATGACCCCCAGTTGGTCCTTTCCTTGCAAACACCCGACCATATGGAGAAATACAAGTGGCAGAAATGGATGCAGCAACTCACAAAGAGAAACAGGAGCCTCTGCTCAAAACAGAGATCATCAGTAAAAGCAGATTTCTGGCTCACTATATCTTGAGTTGGGGGGCCTGGTTCTGCTACGAGGAGTTGAGAAGAGGTTTTGCCTTTGGCTTCATTTTCAGTAGAATTGGGAATTCTTTCACAATGACGCGCATAAAGTGGGCTGAAAATACTGGGAGATATTTCAGTCCTTGGTTCATTTATGTACTGACGTTACCTGTAACTCTGAAGGTGCTTGCTGTTGCTGATTAGAGACATGCTTGTGTCATCTGATTTTGGGATCTAGTCTGTCTTTCTGTCTCTTCCCCTCCTTCCTCTGTTCTCTTGACTCCCCACCTGACCAGTGGGTGTTAGCAGATGGCATTCACCAAAGAGGAGACGGAAGGACAGCGGTACCCATAACTTCATCTCCTTCCCTTTCTTGCAGGTGTTGTGGAAGCGTGTCTCCTGCACATGCTGAAGCGCAGGGCTGCTGGCTTCCTGCGGACTGACAAGGTGGCAGCACTGTTCACCAAAGTTGGCAAGACATACGCAATAGCTGGAGACATATGCAAGAAAGTGCAGGAACTGCAGCAGCAGGTAGAAAGCAGGTGAGGCTGAGGTCTGTTTATCACCAAAATTCATACGATGTGTGTGCAGCATGGAGAGGATACAGAGACTGCTTGGTAAATGCAAAGGCGTCTTCCTTGGCCACGTTTGTTAAAGCTTTGTCTCTTTGGTGTCTGTAACTGTAAGGCAAATGTTTTGGTTTTTTTTTATCAGGCTGACAGCTAGCAAAGGGACAGCGCTTGGGAACTGGGCCTTTGGTGTTTTGTTTTGCTTCTCAGTATAGTGGATCAGTGCATCCAGCCCATATAAAGCAACAAAAGTGAAAATTAACTGATGATTTTAGAGAATGCTCACAGTCAGGGTGTGGTGGACCAGTTTGGACTGTTGGTGGGAAGGGACGTGGATGGCAAGAGGAACTGAAGAACAGACTTACTGCAAAAGCTGTTTGGCATGTTCCTTGCCAAACCAGTATCAGAAGATTTGTGGGTATTATGGTAGAAATAAGTTAATGGATACAAAGAATGATAGGAGGAAGGATGAACCGAAGAGGTGGTCAGCAGTGAGAGACTGATCATAGGAAAGCAGTTAAGTACATGCTGGACTTGAGCACAAGTGAATTTGTGCTGAAGTCAAGGACTTGAGATTGCTGAAAGTCCTAAACTTCTTGCTAGAAGTGAGTAGTGCAATTAAAATTTTCCATGTGGTTCTGCTGACTGAATCACATGAGCTTGTGGGATGAGTGTCTTTTCTTGTAAACTCAGGACAGGATCATTTTTTGTTCTGTTTGTAGGTGGTAGTGCAGTGGCATTGCCAAGACTTAAGAAGTCTTTGTACATTGTAGGAACTTTTAGCTTCCTGTATGAAGGGCTTTGTCAAGAGAGCTTAATTTTGTGTTGCACTGAAGTCTTCAACTATTAACAGCTTTTTAAATTAGCACTTAGATTTCTGTTCAATTTTCTGGCATTTATCTTTATTAGACTTACAATTATCAGACTTCATTATGTAGTTTTTAACAGGTTGTTACCTATTTTTGATATATTTTTGTAGTTCTGTGCCTACTGATATAGACTGGGATTTTATTAATTTTAGTTTTTTAAATGTTGGGAAGAAGGATGCTTTCTCCTGAAAATTCACCAGTCTTGCTCCTCAGTTAAGAGCCCACATGAACCCTACTCTAACCACCAGAGACCTTTGGCTGTGTCCTCTAACAGAAAGGAGCAAATGAACTTAAATTCTGTCATCTCTTGGAAGAAGTTTCTGTTTTTTCAGCTATTAAAAACCACAAATGTTAAGTGCTGTAAAAAACATGCACAGCGAAGAGACTCTGTTAGGAAATGCTGCAGGGGGTGGACTCACTTCGTTGAACATACAAAATGAGACAGAAGTGCTGTAGCAGTCTAATTGCTCCTGAGACTGTGGCTTAAGAAAAGCCTCTCTTTAGGATGCAATTAAGCACATCTGAATTCCTCTGATGTCAGTGGTGTCATGTGTATTTCTTGACTTGGGATTGTCACTCTGTGTGTGTTGCCTTGTAGAGGTGCTGTCATGGCCTAATGGAGGACTAGGAACTGTGTAAATGCAGAGCGCAGTTACAGATCTCACTCAAACCAGCATCCAGCTAATGTATTTACTGTCTGTAATTGAACACTTTCCTGAAAGGGGACCTGAGTGCTGTCAAAGGACAGGATCATTTGAGAACATGGATTTTCTACTGCTGATTGTCGAAGATGTCAGGGTTTCTCTCCTCATTAGGACAAAATTGAACCTTCTTTTTCTCCTATTTTAAGGTGCACATTTTCTGGGAAAGAGATCAAGAGGGTTAGTCTTCCCCTGCCTGCCCTGTGCAGTACATGGAGAGCCAAGGCAAACCTGCAGTACTGCAGTACACAAGTAGGAAGCTGTCCCTGTGCTCAGCTTTATAGTCCACTTTCTCCTGCAACTGCATTATATTACCTGATGCAGGAGTATTGGGCCCATCACAAGATGTCATCACGTGCTGTGGCAGGGCTGGCGCAGCTTCACCGCCAGCTACGCTATGGACACACGGCTTAGCGTGGTATGTATTTTAGGAGGAGAGGATTTGGGGCAGTGCCCCACCAGTGCTGGTCAATCCTGGGAGACTCGTGTGTGGCTGGTACCACCTTATAAAATTGTGCATTGTGACTTGTTGCTGCACATTAGATACTCAGTATGGAGCAGAGTTGTCATCTTGTCTTACATAACTCATGCCGCAGGCAAAGCTAGCAGGGAGGGAGGAGGGGAACACAAATTCACATTTCAGCTACTTTGCTAGGCAGCAGGAAAGAGAAATGGAGAGAACAAACTCATTTTCCTTTTTATGGGTCACCTTTTAGAAACTGGAAAGCTCAGGGCAGCACATTCAGCTTCAAAATTAATCTCTGGTTCCAAATCTATTCAGGCCATTAATTATCTCAACAGTGACAAGTGGTAATTTGTGTCAGTGCCACCGAAGAAGTGAAGAGAGCATTGTTGTCAGTATGAAAATGTATTTTGGACACCAGTGCTCAATGGATGAGAGGTAGATGCTCACTGTGGCAGGACACCCAGCATGGATAAGAGCACATGCGTTGTGCTGAGAAGGCACAAAGCCACTCCCTGGCATGATGCAAATTGCAGCTCCAACCATGCGAAGCTGTGCAGTGGCATGGCAGGAAGCATGCCATACTGGGGTCTACAGAGAAAAGTACGTGTGGCAAAATGCTCTCCCACAGCATGCCTGGGGGCACAATGTGCCACTGTCCCTTGCAGGACTGGGGTCAAGTAGATTTTGGGGAGGCAGCAGATGAGAGAGGAATGACAATTTCCTGCACGATTCGGAGACCACCGTGCTGAGCAGCCCCCGCGTTCTTGTTTGCAGCCGCACTTGGGAAGTGATTCTGCTTTGTATAGCCAGGTTGCCATCCTGCCACTAAAAGGCAGCATTAAGCTCCTCAGTCTGAGGTGGAGCTGTTGCTGTGCTGACTTATGCTGTAGGAACAAGCAGGGGGTCTTGGCAGTAAGCAAGCTCCCAGCTGGCTTTGGATGCTCATTTGCTATAGTTCTAGTTTCTCAGTTTGATGGTGCTTCTCTCTTAGTTGTCTTGTTGTCATTCTGTAGGTGGTAGGAGGTAGGATCTCACCGCCAAGATGCTAGCACAGACTCTGCTGTAGCTATATATGGTGCTTTACAGAGAGAATTATAAGATGGGCCTGTGCCCAAGGATTGCCCGATGATGGTATGGCAGGAGGTCGCTGGAAAAGCTCTGCCTATGTTATCTCAAATCTTACTCCATGCTCCTGGTCTCAGTGGGAATATCTCATGCTGAAGCAGCCATGTGCCTTCTTGGGGTCGTGGCTGGCTTCAGCCTGAAGGTACCAGACAAAGCTGGGAGGCAAGAATCTTCTTTTTACTATCGTCCCTTGGGCTTTCCCAATTAAGTGTGAAGCTTTGTTTGATAAGAAGCAAGCTTCTGTTCATCAGGTGCTACTTATTTTCTGCTACACTTTGCATTTTGTTGTTTTTTCATTCTTTTGGAGTGTATGGTCTGCAGTGAATTTACAGCCTATTCATTTCAGCCTAATATGTGGGAGTTTTAGAGGAGCAAAAATGTTGAGCTTGCCCTAAAGCTGCAGAAGTGGAAAAGGTATTTTTGGTAGGTGACTACCTAGTCTGAGACATTTAATATGGACCTGTTTGAGGGATTTTTTTTTTTTTTAGAACTTGTTTAGCATCTCTCTGTGAATTAGATAATCTTTACAGACTTGTATTCACAGCTTGGAACTGAGGCATCCTAAATCGTTAGAGCGATGATTTTCAGAAAATCCCAGGTGATGGACTGACTAAAACTCCACACCCCAGTGGTAGCGAGTACTAACACAGTAATGTAGATAGCTAGCGTACAGATTCGCATTTGTCAGATACGTGCTGTGTATTCCAACACCTCTCCACGCAGTCTTTCACTGGAGAGCTTTCTGTGAGAAGAGTCATCTGAATTCTGACTACTTTTACTTTTATCTCCTTTTGCAGGAAAAATCAGTCAAATGGGCAGGAACCCCTCAAGAGGCAGGGATCAACCACAAGCAAAACACCTGTCCTGACACCTCAGGCCATCAAACACATATGGGTTCGGACAGCATTGATTGAGAAAGTGCTCGACAAGATTGTGCAGTATATTGTCGATAACTGCAGGTAAGGAAAGAATCAGAAGCACGGGGATTTGTTGGACTGAGGTGCTTGGGAATCTGCAACAAGGGGGTTCATCAAAAGCCTTCTGCAAACTTCTGTCATGCAGACTTCGGGTAAGAAGAAAACCAGTTGCGCAGGCATTTAGAAAAAAAAATGTACTTTTGTTTTGAATCATTGACAATGTTTCAGACTTACAAAAATGTTAACAGCCATACAGCTTTCCAGAAATCAGCTAAAAAACTAACTTGAAGTATATTAGGTGCCGAAATTCTAATGGGACCTAGACCTCAGTGGAATAGAAACGTCTTCTAATAGGTCAGGAGTGCTTAATTCACTTACATTAGTTGAAAACAATCCTTTGGAACTTCAGCATGTCAGGGAGGAAAATGCCCTTTGTAGATGAAAGAAGGGGAAATGAGTTTAGAATAGGAGAAGTTAATGACATAAAACCTTAGGGTTGTGAAAACAGGTTCTTGAGTCATGTTTCCTTTTTAGAAAAGTCAAGCTTTGTCTGAAGTGAATCTTCCCTTGCAAAACTGAAGAGCATTAATGCCTTATGTATGTAATCCACAGGGAGTCCTTAAGAGGAAAAGACAAGTCCTCTCTATTTTATCATCCTACTGTCCAGCATTAGCTTTGGTTTCCCAAGAGGTGGTTCTTACCTCTTACTGTTCCTACCCTCCCATAACTGGTAAAGAAGAATTATGGGGCACACTGGGGACAATTTCCCATAAGAAGAGAAAGACAGGAACCCTAGAGCTTGATGTGGTCCCAGAAAGGTATGTCTGTACCCACTGCCGTCACAATTTCCTCGCAGTGGTGCTCTTGTAATTTGGCACTGGGGGGACACGTTCTTGGCTGTCCAAAGCCCATGGGTCTGAACAAGGCAGAGGAACTTAGTTTCACAGTATTTTCCAGGTTTGTGTTACTGTTTTCCTTGTCATCAGCTTTATTTTCATGATCTGTCTTGCCACTAAAAAGGAGGAGAATGGAAGATAGGTCTTTTTGCTGTTCAAAGAAAACTGTTGCTCTGGGATATCTTAATGCCAGTTTGGTTTAAGAGCTGGGTATAGAAGAGACAGTGGGAGGGTTGGCTGTGTCCCAGAGACATAGTTAATTAAAGCATTTTAGTCCGTTGCATCAAGATGTCTGCTGATACATGGATACAAGTTTTTTTAAATGTCTTTTTCCACATAATTCACCTGGAGACGCGTCAAGAATGTTCAGTCTCAATTGTTCCATTAGTATGTATTGTAGATGTTCACCTTACTGCCTTCTCCATCCATTCAAATGAGTTAGGATCAATCCTTAATTGCAGGTGTGTGATTTTGAGAACCTGACGTTGTGAATAAAGCAAACCTCTTCATAAGGCTTGTTCTTAAGCGGTTTTGTGACATTACTGCTCAAATGGTCCATGTTTAAGTCCTTCAGATCTTCTGTTCTTGACGAAGAGAAGGTGGTTTAGAGTTTGAGCCCCATCTAGTGGGAGATACAGCAGAGGATAATGACAGTTCAAGAAATTTGGGTGTTTCGATTTTTTTTTGGCTATGTGTTTTTATAAGTCAGCTTTGCCGGCTGTGATGGGAAGACTTTTGGGGTCATTGCAAGAGCTACTATTTGTAGTAGGTCATTGTTCTTGACAGTGTTTCAAGATTATTCCTCATAGATGGAAGAGATGTTTAAGAATGTGTGGATCTCATGGTCTCTGTGGAAAACTGACAAAATTGCTTGCAGAGAGTTATTGTTTGTCTCCATATTGCATTAGTGGCCAAAGCCCCAAATCAAATATACTGGGTAAACACATTTAGCAAAAGGCAAGCTCCTGCCTCTCAAGAGCTCAGTTCAAAAATAGATGAGGCAGAATGAGCATGCTGGGGGGAAGTGACTTGCCTGAGATTACACAGCTGATCAAGGGCAGAGTATGGATGTAAAGTAGGGGCAGCGGTAATCTTGTTAAAATAGAAGTCTGGAGTGTATGTTTATTGAACTGGTTGTTCTATGCTCCTTTTAAGCTCCATGGAGATCTACTCAATGTTACCGATGTAGTTTAGGAAATGATCTAATTCTAAAGCAGGTGTCTACAATAGGCTAAATTAATTTCTCCATAGCTTTCTTATGATATATTTTAATGATCTTTAAGAATAGTTCAGGACACACTTTGTTGAAAAAGCCTTTTTTACCTGCAAACCCAGCACAGCGTTTCTTCTTTACGAGATCAGTAGATGAGCCAGTCAAGCTCCATTAGAGCTTTTAGAGGACATGCATGCATTGGTGATTTCTAGGTAATCCTAGCAACTGCTTTTCCTCTACCTGTCAAATTCAGGAAATACATAGGGTTTGGATCCCTTTGGTCCTGTCTCTGTTTAGATACACAGTTTTCGTATCGTTCCATGTGTGGGAGAGTTTATTTGATAATCACAGCAAAATTCTATTGCTGGAATTTTTGTGTTAGAACTGTAACTAACACCAAGCTTTGAAAATGTGTTCTGCTTCAGTATGTGCACAGCATTCCAGATGTACAGCCTAGGTCCTACTTTCAGCCTTGGTAAAACTCTTAGAACTCTAAACTCTTAAATCTTCCCTTTTATATAGGTAATTTAATTGTCTGAATTTGCTCTTGAAATGAGTGCTTGACCTCAGTTTTTAAGTATGAAGTCTCACCTCAGTACTCATGCTTCCCCCTGCACATGCAGTCAGCTTCCACTGGACTACTGGGGGGCCACAGCAAATGCTGAAGGAATTGTCAGGTTAATAGTAGCGTGTCTAGTTTCTCTGCCTTTACCTCTTTTGCTTCCTTTGGCATACTTTCTGGTAAGCAGTACCGTGATATTTTTAAAGTCAATGGACTCATGTTACTATGAGGCGTAAGAGCTTTTAAAAATAATGACCAGCGTTTTTAACCGGGGTCTGATCTTTTATTCCTAGTAAATATTATGAAAAAGAAGCTTTACTGGCAGATCCTGTTTGTGGCCCAATACTGGCTTCTCTTCTAGGTGAGTTGCTGCAAAGTTACTTTTTCTTATGCTGAAGAAAATAAATTCTTTCTTAAAACATTTTGTATTATGACTGCGTTACAAAAGGTGATTTCTATCTCTAGCATGTAGTTTATTTATAATAGAGCAACACAGAAGGTGTTGTTTTGTTGCTTAGGAGACCAGTAGAGACTGTTCAGCTGCTTTTATTATTAATTATTGGTTGAATCAGAGAACAGAACGGGAATAGCATTTTACTGAATGCTTGCTAGCAGATTGTAACTACCAGTGCTGCCATGGCAGGGTATTGTGTCCTACAGGAATATTTTTATACAGCCCTAGATAATAGGACCTGATATGTTGTTAGATGTATTGTCTATATTATGGGCTGATCCTATAGGATCATTAAGTGATTGTTAATATTCACATGGCTTGAGAAGGAAATCTCACTTTCAGTACTTGACCAGCAGGATAAGACCAAGTACGTTTCCGAACAGACTCAGAAGGTTTCTGTCTTGGCCTGTTTTCTTAGTTGGACCATGTGCTCTGGAGTACACCAAGCTAAAAACAGCAGATCACTATTGGACAGACCCTTCAGCAGATGAGCTTGTTCAACGACACCGGATTCACGGAGTACACGGCCGCCAAGACTCTCCTTCGAAGCGCCCAGCCCTGGGAGTAGGTATTTACTGTGTAGCTATTTCTGAGTTAAGGCACAGGTTGATAACAAAAACAACGCCGGGACGTACAGATCTGAGTCTAGAACAACCTTTCTTTTCTCTTCTGAAATGGAGCCTTTATCACAGAAGTCCATTTGGGCCCAGATGTCCTCTTTATCTGTATGTAGGAAAGTTTGAGGTCCAGGACTAAATTCTGTAGCTTTTGACACTTGTGATCTGACCAGATAGTTCACAAGAAATTGAGCTGCCTTGGTCAGGGGTAAGAGTCTAGGTCGTTTCTCTGCAAGGTCTCCTGGCTCAAGAAGTTGTTCCACTCTACAGAGATTGGTCTATATGGAACTGTTCCTGTTCTGTTGGCCCGCTGGTACAGTCATTCCTGTCCTGCCTGATCTGCCTTGACTGTGTCTGTGTGCACGCTAGGTCCGGAAACGACATTCAAGTGGGAGCACATCAGAAGATCGCTTTGCTGCTTCGGCAAGGGAGTACGTGGAGTCTTTGCACCAGAATTCCCGAACACACCTTTTGTATGGAAAAAACAATGTCTTAGTCCAGCCGGTGAGTACATTGAGTTTTGGGCCAGCACACACAGCTGCTGCCTGGCTGTGACTTGCAAGTCGGTAGTGTAGGTAAGAATAGGCTTGTTGAGTACTTCCTTAATGTCTTGTCCTGAGGACAGTGCTGCCTTCCCACTTGATTCTATTATGCTGAGGTAAATTAAGACGTGACAAAATGCTTTCACTGCCTGACCGATGTGAATGGTGAAGTGGGCCTATAGGTAGGAACAAACATACTGGACTGTATTTCATAAACCCAGTGAACGTACTGTGTTTCATCCACCCTTTCTAATAGCAATATTAAATACCAGTACTTTTGTAAGTTAAGGTTTCCCTTGGCAGTTCCTATATAATGCACCGCTCTAGAACTTGGGGGGCATAGGAAGGCTGGACCTTTTATAGTTGCGCACTTGAGTCACCTTGATTGTCTGTTTGTTGCTTCTGTGAACAGAAAGATGACTTGGAGGCAATTCCTGGGTATCTCTCCCTTCATCAGTCAGCAGACAGTTTGACATTAAAATGGACTCCAAATCAGCTGATGAATGGAACCCTTGGAGATTCGGAGCTGGAGAAAAGGTAGTCATTGCATTCAGGAAAAAATCGGAAGCATTCACGGAGTTTATTTCTTCTATACTTGGCAATATGACAGAAATGTAACAAGGCTGATTTAATTGAAGGGCTCCTGAGTAGTGCATAAGTCGAGGTGTTGGACAGCTTGGGTTCTGTTCCTGTTTTGCCACAGATTAAGCAACTTTCCAAAGGTCCTGTAATGCACATGGATGTAAGGCCTTTTCAAAAGGAAAACAAAACCCCACTTTTCCAGGTGTTTGGGAGAAAAGGCTCAATGCTACCTTCCATCATTAAAATTCTAGTACCTCCCTTCAGAGGGTCTTAGATCACTTGGCAAGCATGGCTAATTTCAGCGTCTAGAGAGACCTGCAATGTCATTGTCTTTCATTAGATCAGTTATTCCATCTACTTTGGCATTCTGCTTCAGCAGAAAGACAGGTAAAGTCTTGAACCAGGCAGGTATGCCTCCTCAGGGAATGCTTCCTTCGAGACCAGAACAGTGCTCTCAAATGCTTAATCCACACCATTCTTTTTCCAAAACTTCATGTGTATTTTTTAATAGAACATCAATGAAGACCTCCACCCTTGCTTTTATTGCTAACCTCTGTCAAGGTTGTTCTCAGAAAGGTTCGGGGCCGTTCCGTGTTTAATCTGTAAGCTTGAGCCCCAATGGATTTACATGCTGCTGCCCATAAATCACATGTGCAAGACAAAACAGAACCCGGCTGTCCTGAAACCCAGCTACAAGACCATCATGAAGTCTGTGCCCCAGGCATCTTTAATCTTAGCCAGAGCATTGTTGTAACCTGGTATGTGGCAGTGGGGGGGTTGGGGAGGTGAAGAGAGAAAGGGAGGTTATGGAAAGGCTGGTGCCAGATGTATCCACTGTGGAGAACTAGTTCCTTCGCCTTTTACTTTATTATTAATTTACCTTAATTGAGCAATTTTAAGAAGCAGTTATTAACTTAGCAGAGTCTTTTTATGGGGTGCTTGGAACCACAAGCATTCCTGAATGTGGAAAAAAATAAACGTTCCCTGCACTCTTTCCCTTCCCTATTAGTGTTTACTGGGACTACGCATTAATAGTGCCACTCAGCCAGATCGTCTGCATTCACTGCCATCAACAACGTAAGCATAAACCTTCTTCTCATGGGGGTGCTCCCAAATCCCCTTTCTGCCAGGTGAATGTTAATGCTGCTGCCATTTTATATGATGCTTGTTAGGGGTTTATTGCAAAAGGAGGCAAACCATTTTTCTTCTTCAGATGTCTTCACTGAAAGGCCTGGTAAGAACTCCTCTGCCTAACACTGCTCTAGTTGTCATTTGCTTTTTATCTTCCTTGTTTCTTCTGTGTGCTTTGTTTTTTTTCTGAGCATCTGTGCAAAACAGTGCTTATGGGAAACCGTCAGCAGCAGGTATTAAACATAGAAGCTTTGGCTTTATAAGCATCGGCCTCCCTTCATTGACCATTACAGAAAAAAGTGGTGGGGGGGAAGCAGGTCTGTCAGCCGCGTCTATAGTGGGATCATCAACCTGTAGAAAGGGAGTGCGTGCAACCAGAGCCACCCTCTGTCACCCTCCGACCATCCCGTTCTCAGTAGCCCATTCTGCTCAGTGTAGGGAGAGGAATCTTGAAAAAAACGTCTCTGCCGCTGCTTTCCTTATGACACGTCTTAAGTCAAATTCACAGAGCAAAGACAAAGAACATTGGGAAATTTTATTTGGAGTCAGATTTGAATTACAGTTGAACTAAAGGAGCTTTTGAACTAAGAGCCTCTTTAGAGGACAGTTTATATATATTGCTCTAAAATACATCGGCAGGAGAGCTGCTTGAATGATTGCTTTTCCTCTCTCAGTGTCATTAACACTTCTGAACAGTTATGGACATATGGGGATGAGTGTTAAAATCTAGAATCCTAGCTGGTAGAGGATGACAACTGCAACATTAGTTCAGGTCCATTTGCCTCACTTCAATCAGCTTCCCCAGGACACTTTGTGCCTGTCCAGTATTTCACTGACTGGTCAGATGCATCACCACTCTGCTTTGTGGCATTTCCATAGGAAAAGGGAAATTAAATAACAGACGTGAAACACGACAGCCTTTGTTGTTCTTCACTGAGAAATCTGTTTCAGTATCAGGTGCCAGGCGTATACACAACATGATTTTTATTGTTTGCAGAAGATGACAGACACTTGGCAGTCCTGCCACAGCACCTAGCTACCCGACTGGAACTTGCACAGCCGCGCTGCAGAATACACCTTGCTCTTAGAGATCCCCCCTTTACTCAGGTGGCTCCAGATGCCTCATTCATTCAGTTTTGGAAAAGGAAATTAAGAACCTAATTCACTTAATTCTTTTGAAAAATTGTACAAGGTGCAGATCACTATGCTTAAAACAGTATTCAGAGCCCAGGGTGGCTTTCCTTATTTGTGCTAAATTTCTAGTGACAGTGAAGATAGATGAGAAAAATTTACAGCAGAGAATGTGACTTGCTAATTCTCACAAGAATAAAGCTGACAGCCTCTAGTTATGTGCATTAGGTTGGCTTTCATTCTAAATTGTGTGTCCTTTGTCAAGTTATGTCATACACCAGAGAATTAGTTTAGTTATTCCTTTATTACTTATTATATTAGTGTTCAGAATCACCTTAAATGTTTCTGCATGAGGCCTGTCGTAGTTTGCTTGTATCTGGAGCTTCTATAGGACTTAAGGACTGAGATCATCCCTAGATCGCAGCGTGATTTACAGAGGTTTATTTATCTACTTAGAGATGATCACAGATAAAATTTACTTAGAAGGTAAGAGCAAAAAATAGAGGTTCCGATGTAACAGCATGGACTTCCCTTGTCCTCCTTTGCAGCAGAAAGCAGATGGACATTAGTCTTAGTGAGTCAGGATGGAACTCAGAGACCTCCTCTGCACTTCCCCCAAGGAGGTCACCTCCTCGCGTTTCTCTCCTGTCTGGAAAATGGTCTTCTGCCTCGTGGTCAGCTGGAACCACCACTTTGGTCCCAACAGGGCAAGGTACTGCCTTTTTGGATGAGCTGCTTGCGTAGGTAGGGCTGATCTTAATGTCTTTGTTCAACCAGCATCCCGCTCCACAGAGCCTGGGCTGATTGATTGATTGATTACCAGCTGCTTTATAGTAAAGTGGGAGGCAAAATAACTCCATTTAGTCCAATCTGATTCTTATACAGATAGTCTATAGACACTGTTCATACCTTCATTACCCCATTGGAATCTGCTGTTCTATCAAAATATGAACCCAGACGATAGGGACCAAGACTCAAATGGACCGGGAGATACTTGCTTGATCAGAGGCTTGGATTATTGAAGAAGCTGGTGCCCAACTCCCATGGATTACAAGAAAAAGCTGTGTTCTAAGCACACAGAGAAGTTGTGTTAAGTACCCCTAAACCACCTGCTATATATGATTCTACTGTTGTTTTCTCCCTCACCTCCTCCCAGCATTGAAAGTTTAGTTTGATTTAAGATGCCAAAGGTCTGAAGTACTTAGTTTGTTGTGCTGTGTTAATCATTTGTAGCTGAATGTATGGAATCATTACTTTCTCTAGGGTAAGGTATTTCCAAAGCTTCGAAAACGGAACAGCAACAAATCAGTGGACCTAGAGGAAATGCCAGCTGAAGATACTTCTACAGACTATGTGTTCAGAATTATCTATCCAGGACACAAGCATGATAACAGTAAGTACCTTTGTTCTGCTTTGTTAAAAAAACAACAACAAACAAACAAACAAAATAAAACAAAGCCCTAAGAAAACCTTGAAGTAATATCCTGGGAAGTAACTGAAAGTAATAGACAAGCCCGGTTTGGGGGAGGGGGGGGGCGACAAGGACAGCT
>JANZLQ010000089.1:1005889-1031297 GCA_026212715.1 Elanus axillaris | reverse complement strand
GGCGGGCTGGGGGGGTGGTGAAGAAAAAACCTATCACAAAATTTCATTGTGTGATAATTATGATCAACAGGTACAGCTTACTGTAGGTTTCCTTAATGCAGTGAAGGTTGTTATCTTAGTGGAAATGGAGTTGAGGTGGGGAATCTTGTTTACATTTACTCTGTGTTTTGCAAAGGAAGTTTTCAAAATACTCCCCTGGGCTTGCAAACTGAGACTCAAAGCAAAAAGATTGCTTGACTAGCGAAGAGCAGTTTTGCTCCTGAAGCGAGGATATTTTTATTGGCCACACTGCTTGCTCATAATGTTGTTATTAGAAAAAAAAACCCAACCATAAACTCAACTCTTAAAGTACCCCAAGAACTCCCTGGGCTAAGTTTTCCTGGCTTGGAAGCAAGAACTGAACAATGGATAAATAAAGGCCCTTCCAAGGAAACTAAATGAATTCCCAAGCACCAAACCACCTCATGTCATCAGTGAATACAAATTCCTTACATGCAAGAAGCCATTTGAGCTAGTTCTGAAACAGCGTGTTCAGTTTTATTCCCCTCGGCAAAGAAGCAAGAATTTCCCAGGAAGATCAGACCCTAAAGTTTACAGGGCATTTGGATTTACTGCTCGTATTAGGTCTTACTGCAGCTGAAAAAGCAGAAATCTCAGCTGAACCCTCCTTACCCCAGGGGCCTGAACCACAATGGTGGCCGTGCTTTATTAGGGCTTCTGGATTTGCACAGGTAAGTTCATGCACACACCAGCAAAAGCATGTTCTGCCTTTGCCTGAATCAAGGGGACTGCAGATTCTGTGGGCACATTCAGCACAGACCTGCCTGTTGAGTGCAAGAGCTGGTTCCTGCCTTGGGCTTCCTTAGGAGGAGGCCTGTACCTTGCATCTTTGCACTGCCAGACGGAGCTGGGGAGCAGAATGACTGCTGTCCAGATATATCTGGCGCAGGTTTCGGAGTGGAAAAGAGGCCACAGCATTGATAAGGGCATGGTGAAGGAGAGAAGCCAGTTGGAGCCAAGTTGCCATGGAGTTTTGCTAAAAAGCATACTCGCCTACTGCAGGCTGGCATTGGGACCTTTCTCTATTGCCATCACGTGACACGTGTGCTCTGGGAATAAAGCCTGTGCACAATCAAAAGCTGGCCTGTGTTTGGTGGAGCATACTTTTTTCTGTAAGAAACTCATTTTTCATACCCATTTACAGGAGCTTGTGCCTTCAAGAAGAGGGCAGGATTCAAGTCCTTTGTCTTTGCTGACCATGTCCTTTTGAGTTTTCCCGCAGAATCGAGTTCTCTCTTCTTATGCTCCTCTTTCACTATTTTCTTTGAGCAGTAACTATTAACTACCACCACTTAGCTGCCAGCCGCTCTACCTCTGTTGACGATGATGAGGAGGAGGAAGATAAGCTACACGCAATGCTATCAATGATCTGCTCTCGGAACCTCACAGCTCCTAATAGGATGAAAGGTTTTTATCCTCCTCCCCCTGTGTCCCAGAGCTCTATTGCAGCTCTTTCCACTGATGCATACAACAGTGTTGGCATTATTACAGGGAAAAACATTTCACTCACGCCATGAGATCTGGAGATTAAGTTGACTGTGCGGAGAGGCTGGGAATATGCTCACAACCTATGGGAAGTGGAAACAACAGCATCTTCCCTCTCCTTTGAGCGTGTGTGCTGCTGAACAGACAAACCTCCTCTCCTTCCAGAGGCTTCCTGCCCTACCTTCATAAAAGCTGGATACTGGAACATGTTCTCACAAGAGGAGGGAGTGCAACAGGTCTTTGTATTATTCCTCTCCGTGACTTAGTCATGTACAGTGTAACAGACTGGGGAGGGCAGCCTTGCATAGGAAGCATCAGAGGTAAACCATTACAGCAATAGTGGTGATGTGCCTGTGTAGACAGAAAGGGCAGAAGTGTAGGGAGTTACAGTTTGAGCCCAGGGATGGCGCAGGTGTGCATGCTCCCATGCTTTGGATACCTCTATAAGGTGGAAGAGGTGTGCAGAGGAGATTCTACGGAGATGCGATACCTTTCTGTGCTCAGGTGCTTTCATTCCACTTCTTGCATTCATAGGCTAGGCGGGTTTCAGATTATCAGCTGCAAGATACCACCTTCCAAAAATTTGTCATCTAATTCTTTTCCTAAAGCAATTCATAACATATGTATTAAGTTGGTATTCTCAAGTAGGTGTACGTATTGCATGCGTTCAGGATCTAGTAGCGTAGTTCTGGAGAATGAGAAGTCCTCGCTTCCTCAAAGGAGGAAGCTGGATGGTGTACAAAATAATCCATTCCCCAGGCCAAACCCCTCCTCCACAGCTTGGATTCTAAGGCTTGCAGATGTTCAGAGACGGGCAGGTGTTGTCGAGGCCTTTCCACTAGTTCATGTGAAATCTCTCCCCCCTCTACGCGTACCAGTTCTGCACAGCTTCAGTACTGCCAGAATTTTGGCCTTGATGCCTCTTGAGTGCATGCGCCAAACCTGGCACACTCTGGTTATAATCAAAACAACAGCCTCCGCCTCTTCCTAATAAATGGAGTGTATCAGCAAGAACAGAATCTTCTCTGTTATCAGGCTGTAAAGTAGCTGTCAGAAGTTTGACATCTACAGAGGAAGTAGAGCAACTGCTTGCCAGTTTGGCTCTTGTCTGTATTTTTCATTCGTTATGTTAGAATGAACGTGTTTTTTCTGGTATTTCTATTTCCTAAGTAAAACACAATGTCTTTTGACTCCAGATAAGACACTCATACCTTTCAATAGCAGAGCAATGAATTTTGGTTCCAAATTGATGTTAGCCCTGGTCTGGTGGGACTGACTGTAGGAGACAAAAATTGCCCTGCATCTCTGTATAGTGCTTAAGTTCTGTTTAGATAGGATATGAAAATGTGTTCAAGGAGATCCTCCTCATTTCTTGTAGGCTGCCCACACACTTATCCCAAGGTAGTAGCCCCTAGAAATGGATAAAGCCCAGAATAAAGAGCTCTTGAAAGATAGGGATGGAAAGAAACTCCAAAAATACAGCATTCCCCTTGAAAAAAGATACCGTTTCAGGAAGTTCCTGTGTGTCTTAACTGATCGTGTCTGGATATGGGTGATAACGGAAAGGAAGAAGGTCTAACACTGGCACATAGACATGTTAAGAGGCTAACACTGCAATCTAAAGCATAAGAAACACAACTGAGTCTTTAGTCAGGTGATAGGAATTTTAAGTTATCCCACTAGAACAGGTGTCAGGTATCTGCTTTTGCTTATTCAGTTTTGAAGGTAATGGTAGAGTCAGGACTATGTCTGCTGTTTGAGTAGTGATTCTTGCTGAACTAGATTGGATTGGCTGTTGTCTCTCCAGCAGCATCCCTTTTACATAATGACAACACTGTTGTAGCAGGTTTGCTAGCCATTTGCTTCTACATTTTGCAACATGCTCGACTTTTGCATGTAGCTGAAGTTACAGATAACACCACTACAATTAAAGAAAAGATGCTGTTCACTCTAATTCTTCACTAATTCAGGTACCTTTCATCTAAATCTTTAGGTTCTGTGGGGTTCTTTCTTTGTTTCTCTAAAAAATAAAATAAGAAATCAAAACTGAAAAACCCACTTTTCTTGTCTGTGGAGGGGAGGCAAAAAATAATGATCTAAAAATGTTTGTCCAGTGGTTTTTATTTGAACCCAATAAGAAGCTGCAATAAATACTGGGTCATTCAGCTCCTTCCTGAAGAATTAAGGTGAAGAGCATTTTTGCATCACACTTTGTTTTGTGAAATGAAATACACATGACTGCTTCCGCATGAGCCTGTGCTTTTTCTGTTAACAAATGTTTTTACTCCACTCCTTCCTCACCTATGCCCACTTTCTAATAGGCACTACTAAAATGCTTTATGCTACCTTGATTTAAAATGCATGAGATGGTTTGGAATTTTCCCTACCACCACCCAACAAATGTATGTTTTAAAAGCACGGCCCAGGGGACTGGATTTTGCTTACAAATGTTAATTTAGTGACATACGGTATTATGGTATTTGCCTTAATTTTAATCATGGGTGAGCTGAAAGGCCAGTTATTTATTATAAACCAAAAAACCCACAAGCTCAAATGCCAGCTGGGAAAGTTGAAGAGCTGAAGCCAAGCTTTCTGAAGGCAACTGGTGATTTTTTGGGGGGTTGCCTTCCTGAAGCAGGTTAAAAAGGCAAATGGAATTGGTGGAGCAGGGATAACTCGAGAAGCTGCACTGTACTGTTGGATTGCATTTTCCTGCAGAGTGTCCTACTTTGATAAGCACAGTGTTGACATTAGTGGGTCCTGAACTATCCTTCTGCACTAAATATTTTAGGATCTGGTACTGAGGGGGAAAGAAGCATCTTCTGAAAATAAATGAATCAGTTTGTCTTAATTTCTTATTCTCAAACTTTCACTTTAACTGGACTAGCAGTTACATAGCTGATTCCAGGAACGGCAAAATGAAATTCTGAGACCAGAATTAAATAGCAGGTCAGGTTAGATTATCTTTTCTGGCCATAAATAACATTACCATAGCATTACACAAGAACCAGGTTTAGTTGTTACTGCAGCACCCTTTTCTCTATTCTCTTGAAACACGAACTGGGATGTGCATGGGCAAGAAAGGGGGGAGATGGTGAAGGGATTTGACTTTATGGGAAGTGACCACGCACAGCATGCAGCTGATTTAGATGTGCCACGAGCAGTATTTCTGAGGTCACTAGGATGGTGCTCTCCCCTTTTTGGAGTCAAGATTCAGAGCCTGCTGAGAGGTAAAGCATGAAGCCATCAGGATGCACAGAAGGAAGAGGGGGAAAGAAGAAAAAAGGTTGATGGCCTGCTGTTTTGTTTGGTTTTTTTCCCTAGACACCAGCGAAATGATAGAGATGCAAGGCTTTGGGGCAAACTTGCTTTCGTGGCAGCTGGAGCACTGCAGCCAAGGGTCCTCGTGTGTCTCCTGTTCAACGGGCAGCTCTCCCTATGATATACCCAGCTGTTGCAACTGCATCCATGATAGGTAAGCAAGCTGTGCAGAGAGCTTACCTGGGAGACTTTGTGCGTGCCTCAGTTAAAAGCAGGGAGGTTTTGTTGTTTGCAGCACCAGAGACCTAGTGTGACAATTTTCAAGTAGTTTCCAACATAAAAAGATGGAGTTACATGGCAAGAAATTTAGTTTATTGAAGCTAACCTATTAAACTCTCAAGTTGCATTTTGATTTTAAAATTGCATCTAATTCTTTTGTCTAGTTTAATATAAATCAGCTCTGGAAGCATTTTCTTCAACAAATCATGAACAATTACAACAAAGGGCAACAATTTATCTAATTTGACAAGGACCTTTACAATGCGCCTGCAGCAGTTGTAGCTAAATGTGCCAGGTGACTCTGTTTTGGGCCAAAATGCTGGTGGGGAAAATGCTTTAAAAAATGTAATTTGTCATTGTTGTTGTCCTTTAGCTAAATAAATATTGGTGCGGAAAAAGAATTGCTATGTGTAGATCGTAGGGATCAGCATAAAATTCATAATGGTCTCTGTCCTCACGACCTGTCACGTTGCTGTTAATGTGTCTCCACAGAACTCCATTAAAGATGTTGTGTGAAAGCATGAAGAGGCAAATCGTTTCCAGAGCCTTTTATGGATGTAAGCGAAACTTCTTATATCCAGCCCTTGTGGGATCCATATGCTTATCTAAAAAACATGTGATGTTTGTTTTAGAAAACAGTCCAAACCCAATTTATGGTTGTGAGTCAGATCACCTCAGGGCAGTAGGATGGACATGACTCAAGTGTCATAGCTTCGTAATTCCATTATTTGTGGGTTTTGCATATAGCAATGGGTGAACTGATGCTTAGTGGAGACAGAACATAGCTTTACATTGCAGTGTAATACTCTACTTGGATTTTACTAGCCTGTGTAAGATTTAGTTAATCTTTGGCTCTGTTGCAATTCTTCATTCTTATGTAGTACAATGCAAGTTTAGGTCGTATAGGATTAATAGTGGCAGGTTTAAAATGTCACAGCTTCATCTTCAAAAAGGGGCTACTGATACTAGGTAGATTGCTCATTTATAAAACTCTACCTCCTGCCCCAACCACAGGGCTTGCCTATTGCCGCCATTTGTCAACAGTGCGAACACATCTGTCTGCCCTCGTGAACCACACTATTATCCCACCTGACAAGCCATTCAGTGCTGCAGGCGGCCTGACTAAAGAGGTCTGGAGCAAGTATCAGAAGGACAAGAAGGTAAGTAACTTTTATGATCATTACACGAGCTCCCATGTACTGCTGTGTTGAGCACGGTATCCACTAGAAAGGACCCCAGGAAGTATTAAAGGCATTTTCTACTCTTCACAGGATCAGTTCTCTTTCTAGTGAGTGAGTCAATTCCTACAATCCCTTTTGTCCTTTGATTCTCTAATGATAGCAAAGATATCCATTAACATCAAAGCAACTGATCTTATGATGACTCTAGTCTATTAAAAGTTAGATTATTTTAATGGGAGGCATGACAACCTATATTAGACTGGATTTGAGCTAGGGCCCCAAAGGCTTGAAGCAAGTTGCAAAATTTATTTAGTGCTGTGCGTGCATTTCACTGTCTTTATACTTGGTATTAAGTGTATATGAGCACGCCTAAGGAAAATAAAGATGTATATTACCTTCAATACCTCTTTTTCCTGACTACCGTAGAACTACAAGGAATTGGAATTACTAAGAAGAGTTTACTATGGCGGGGTACAGCATGAGATTCGGAAGGAAGTATGGCCGTTCTTGTTAGGTCACTATAAATTTGGCATGGCCAAAAAGGAAATGGACCAGGTAAGCACAGCTTTCCAGGAATTTGAATTACATTTGCAGAATTGGTTTTGTTTTCTTAATAGCAAGTGTTAGTCTTTTATTTTCATTTAATATTCCTAAGGGGAAGATGCTACTGAAACATGAATGGCACGTTAGTAGAGGGATCGTGGTATCATGTTATCGTGCCTGAGAATCATTAAAAGGGAGTTCTTTTACTGAAGTCAGGAAACCCGCATTCAGCCTCTGCCTGTGACATGCACTTGATCTTAGCAAATGCTGCTATCGCAAATTTGTCACTTATAAAATGGGGAGACGTTGACATTTGGATAGTAATTTGAGTCATCCCTCTTTTGTATGGTGTGCTAATTGAGTTATAGTTGAAAATGCTCTTTGAAATAACTACTTCATCTACATGATACTGCATCGGCATATGTGGACTTCTACTGGAGCTGTGAAAAGCCCAGATGTACCTTCTAAAGTGCACTTGGCATTACTGTCTGGAGGTTAAAAATACCCAGAGGAAGGCTTGGTTTGTAAGTTCATTATGCTTTTGCTAGACTTAAATAAGAAGTGCCTCTCTAAAACGTAAGGTGCAATTTCAAATGAGACATTATTCCTCTTAATATCTCCCATGCTGCTGCTAACATTGATCAGTGAATAATTGCCTAGGTTATGTCACAGCCTTATTTCACAGTCTGAAACCTGGCATTAAGTGTATAGTTTCCATTAATGAAGCCACAGCTTGCCCATCTCTTACTTATACTATCTCTCTTTGCTAATCTGTTCATAGCAATACCAACTTTTTACTTCGCCGAGTGCTTTCATTTGTTGTAATTCCTAGGCAAGTGCCTTGATAATAAACCAGGCTGGTAACAAACAGGTAGAGCTGGGCAGAATGGCAGACAGTCATGCCTTCACTCAGCTACACTTAGTGAACAGAGACTGGATGTGGTCCTAAGCAGGAGTGCTGAGAAAAGCACAGCACTACTCCAGTGCCTTACTCCTATATGCTTTCCATAAGTGACTGCTAGGCTACAACAGCCTTTATCTGATCCAGTGTACTCGCTGTTATGAATGCTGTGTGGCATTTTTGTTGCAGTACAGAGCCAAAGCTAATCTATTACCCTCAGGCGATGCATAATAGGCCCAGGTTCATACCATAATGCAGCTGTAGAGCTGATTCTCATGCAGAGCAAGAACTTAAGTATAGGCCTACTACAATGAGCAGATCGGGTAGTGCCACCATTGTAAAAGGGCTCCTGCAGTCCTTGGGCTCATACGTAGTGGGAGCACCAGTCTGCCATTACAAACGCCAACACTGCCGCTCCTCTTACTCCTTGACGGTTGAGGACAGGGATGTTCTCCTTTGTAGAGCCATAGGACTATAGTAGGACACTGCCCTGTGTGGGGTAAGGTCTGGATTAGTATGTTGGTAAAACATTGCTTTTAACTGACATTAAGAATCACCCAAATGTTTGCTGAACTGTCTAGAACAGTAATGAGGTTTGCCCTGGAGTATAATTAAAACATTAATCTGCTTTTCTGTTAGTGTTATTACCAGGGAGTTAGAATTCTTGTAGCAGCTGAATCTGTTCTGGATTAAATGGATAAGGAGTGGTTTATATATCAAAACATTTGGCATTTGCTAACTCCCAGTTATTTTGTATTCCAAGGGATAGTTTATTTCCTTGTGAGCACCTGCAGATCAGAAGGGCGGCCTGACCTAGAGCCTTGCAATAGAAAAACTAGCTATTTTGCAAACAGCGGGCACTTTATAAGCAGCATTCTTACTAAAAATTGCTACAGCAATTTGACTTGGTTTTCCTCACACTAATCTTTATAAACCAGTTCTGAACACAGATGGAGAAATATACCCCTTAATTGTTCAAACTGGGCCACAATCCACATTCTTCACCCTGAATCCAGTCATCTTTGTAGGTATTTAGATTTTCTGGCTATAGTGTGTATATCAAGAGTGTTCCGCTGAGCACTGCTGAGGCAAATTCCTGCCCTCCCATGACATGAGCATCGGAAGAAGGCACAGTACTCAGAAATGACTGAGGACAATAAGTCCTGCTGGTTGCCTTATCTCCTGAAGGCCAGGCAAACTGCCTCAGAAGAGAAGCACATCCAGATATCCAGGCTGATACATTGCCATAGTCCTGCTGGCAAGTATGTCTGTTCTACAAGGGGACTTATTCAATCACCCCTTTTTTGCATACAGCACAAGTTTAAAAATGAAGTCCTCCTAGAGCACCATGTGGACTGGTTCCTTAAGTCTTATTGTCTTAATGAAAAAGGGAGGGCCCTTCTAAATGCTTCTTTGAATTTGGTGCAGAGCTTCAGCAGCAATGATCTGGCTAAATTGCAGCACTTCCAGATGCAGTGTGAATGTATTACATCTGCATTTGGTGCTCCATTATTTTATTTTTAAACTTAAATTTTCAAGAAATACAGGATATTGGAGGTTTCTTGCATAGATCGCATTTTGCTGCCTGTTCTCCAAAGGTATATGAACCATCATATTTATGATCTATGTGTAAAAATAGAAGGTATGTCTGGAACGGAAAAAAGGACCCAGATACTTAAGTTTTTAGAGTGGGAGATCTTGAGCCTCGGCTTGTGGACTCTAGCCCCAGCTTCAAAGGGCACGTGCATGTATACAGCTAGAACGTAAGAGATTTGCCAAGAAGAGATAAATACTTGAGTCCGTTTGTATAATAGAAATTACAGTAAGTTCATAAATATATGGTGCAAGGTATAAAAGATCTGATCTGCAGAATGCAAGCTCCTATAGGAAATTTTTTTCCCTGAGTTTGTACCATACTAACACAGGGGTGCCCCAAACCTTATCTGGAATTCTAATAAGCTAATCAACACCAGTAGTAAATAACAGTAATAACCAGCTCCTCGAAGAAACATGCTGTTGGAGTCTAAAGCTTACCATTGAATGTAAGAGTCTATTAAATGAATGACCTGAAAACAGTCATAACATTTGCATGTATAGGAAAACTTACCGTGTCCTTAACTGAAGTCATTGCAGGTGATTTATCATCTTTGCCTTCTGATGGTATTTTTGCAGTCATCCATCAGTATCTGGGGCACTCCCAAACGTGGCTGTCCTCCAGCCTTCCACTAAGTGTTGTATTTTATGATTTATGACTCGACAGCTACCTCAAGTGACAAATAGCCTGCAGCTCTTAGCATGAATGCTCTGGTAGCAACTCCAGCCAGCAGAGTCCAGAGTCTGAAGCCAACTCACAATTGCGATTTCTCTTCAGCTCTTGACAAGTGACAGAGTAGTAAAATTACTACATGTCTGTTAATAGCTCAAGGGGGGGTTTCTGCGTCTGTCTTTCAGCAGAGGAAGCCAGCAGTGGCAAAAATCTGTTTTATTACTATGGGAACCAGAGTGGTTGGATCTAGCCACGCACAGTGGAGCCACAAGACTGGGCTGTGTGAGCTGGGATTTCTACTGTTCAGGAGTCTCTTCCAGCGTGTAACTCTGTACAGGCTGATGTCTGTGAACCTGTGACCAGGAATTCATTGCAAGGGCTATGTTAGAGTTGGAATAGAGAAGGAGTTGGAAAGGTGGTGTAATGAAATTAGTAATAATCTGGTTAGAAGCAGCAGCAATTGCTCCATCAGATTGCATCTGACTTCTGTGTGATGCTTCACGTGTAAGCCAGTGACAACTTTTGTTCTTCCCTGAATAATGTCAAAAGCACTGTTGAGAGTATATACACATGCTTATATGAGTCTTTTCTGGCATCTATAGTGATAGTTTTTTCCCTGCAGTAAATATGCAGCGTCTTGCTGCTCCAGTCATTGTGCTTTGCAGTCAGAGTGATGTGTGCTCTAGCACAAGGGCTTCAGGATCCTACAGGCTTTTGGTTTGAGACGTTACACTTGCTTTAGACCACTCCCTCCTGGCTTCCACTCGTTGCTAATGCTATCTTTCAAGGAGGACCCGCATTTCAGGATCTGTCTGTCTGTCTACAGGTGGATGAAGACATTGCTGTCCGGTATCAGAAGGTCATGGCTGAGTGGAAAGCCTGCGAGATAATTGTAAAGCAGCGAGAGAAAGAATCACATTCTGCTACGCTGGCCAAGTTTTCGTCAGGCAGCAGCATTGACAGCCATGTCCAGCGACTGATTCACAGGGACTCCACCATCAGCAACGATGTAGGTACTCCCTTCCCATTCATCCATATGGTGCAGGCAGCACAGGAGGCTTGGCATTTGCAGAGGTACAGCCCAGGGAAGCAGAGACTTAGGTTAGCACAGCTCCATCAGTCTGGAGCTACTTGAATCCTGTACAGAATTCGGAGCTGTAGTGCCTCCATATAGAGCTAAGAGCAGGTCTGTATTTTGGGTAGTCTACCGCTGTTCTTAAGCAGGACCTGCCTAAGAGGCTTTAAGGTTCACCTACTATAGAAGACGCTTCTCTCAGTAGAGGAATAGATTTCTATCCAGCATAGAGCAAAAGATTGTTATGAAAGCATATTTTTGATTCTGTCATGTCCCTGATTGACAGGTTGAGCGTGATTTTATTTTTGGAGAGGGGACTCTTGTCAGTCTAAAGTAAGATGCTAAACAGTAGAAAGGCAGACTGAATTAACCCCTCAGTAACTTTTATAAGTTGAAGGGGTTTCTTTTCACATTGTTGTTGGACAGGAGAGCTGGCATGTGTGTGCCAAAAGCGTCTCTGGGCATCCATTACTTATGCAGATTTCAAACAGTTAGCTAACTGATTTCAGTAAGGCAATAGAATTTAACAGTTCAACAATGAGGTTTTTTAGCAAGGGAAGAGGGAAAGCGGTTGCCTGGTGAAAAGAAGTTGAAGGCCAGTCTTGACTTCAAACAGCAGTAGCTGTTGGAGGCCTGAGGTATGTCGGTCTTCTTCAAAGATACATTGCAATGACCAGTTGGTTTTAGTGTTGGTGTTGCAGGTAGGGAAGCTTCACTGCTTTCCAAGGTATTTCTAATTGAAGATTATGAAATGGGAGACAGCATCACAGGGGATGGATACGAGATCATAAATTGGTATTATTTCTAGAGTTACAGTCTCAGTGTAAAGACTGAGCGAGGAGCTCTCAACTCTTTGCATGCAGGGAAGATCTATTAATCGGTGATCTTACCCACTGAAATGATGTAGTCATTTCTCTCTCATGGCTGGAGGTTTGTTTCCCTACATTAATGATTCTTGCTTCTCTATTCTCCCCTGCTTTATCCAAATCTTCTCTGCCCTGCCCACCCCCAGGTCTTTATATCTGTAGATGAAACGGACTCAGCGGAGCGGGACTCAAAAGGTCAGGACGACCCCACTTTCACCGTGCTGTCTGCTGACACGCCGGCAGCAGTAGCTGCGGTAGAGCAACAGTCTGTGGAGTTTGACTCCCCCGACTCTGGGCTGCCATCTTCGAGGAACTACTCTGTGGCCTCAGGTATCCTGTCCAGTATCGATGACGGGCAGAGTGTCTCCTTTGAAGATGGGGCTGAAGAAGAAGCTAGCACTGGCTTGGAAAGGACTGATTCAGACATATCGCATATGCAGAAAGCCAAGTCGGTTGTACTGCAGTCTCAGGATTCTGTATCAGAAGAGCAGCTGTGTTCCCAGGTGGATTACTTAATGGATGTTGCTTCTGTCTGCGCGGCATCCTACACAGTAGGTCACAACATAAGTATCGTCATCTCTGCACAGCACTGCTTTTCTAGCAAAGACTTGTACTTTTTCAGATGGGGTTTAATCAGAGACAGTCTCAAACTAGAACTACAGGTGGTGGGATGACAACTGAGGATTTTTGCATCCAAATCTTTTCATCTGGATTTTGAGCTAGATTGGAAATAAGACAACAAGAAAAAAATCAGGTCTTTTATTGAATGGGAGGGCAAGGAAAAGAATGTGCAGTTGAGCAGCTAAAAATTGCCAGGGGCTGGGGGGAGGTGTAGATGACACACCACCTGAAAGATTTCAGTATCATTTAATTCAAGCTAAAACCCACATTTAATCAAATTGAACCACAGCCTAAATCTAGATTCAAGACTCCACCACCTCTATTAGTGTTGCTGTCAACAGTTGAGTTTTGGCACTGTCTGCTGAAGTTGTTCAACTGGAAATAAGCATTTGGAAACAGAACAGGCTTGGAACAGTTACCAGTGAAAGTGTGTATGCATTTTACCTGGGATTTCAGATAGTAATTGAGTATTTCAATGCTCTCATATGCCCAAAGTATAATTGTACTATTTCTGGTTTGTTGCTTCTCAGAGCAAATCTGCACAAAGTCCTGGGAATGCTCTAAACTTGGCAGATCTAACTAAAACTTTTCTCTTCTAGATAGAGTTATTGGACACTGTTGCCTTAAATTTGCACAGAATTGATAAAGATGTCCAGAGATGTGATCGGAATTACTGGTATTTTACTGCCGATAACCTGGAGAAACTCCGAAATGTCATGTGCAGGTAATACAGCTTGTAAACTGAACTACTTTTCACATTTCTGTCATAATCCATAAACTGTAATAATATGAAAATATCAGTCTGTATAAAAATTCTGAATAACGAATTTAAACTTGCAAGGAGGAGGAACAGGTGAGATGGCAGGTTAGAGAGCATGGGTATGATAGGCAGTTTGGAGTGCAGGCTTGAGAAGATTCTTTCTACCTCAAGAGACAGACCTTATCAGTCACCTTGAGCTACTCTCTAAAGGTACTATTAGTTTTGGTTTCCTACTTATCAGGATAACAGATCCATGCTCTAATGGCGTGCTATAAAGATGACAATAATAGTGAGGTGCCCAGATACAGTGTTGAGGGACATCTAATAAGTAGACAGAAAGCCTACATCTTCAAATCAAAACAAAATCAAAACAGCATCTTTAACCACTGAGACCAGCTGGAATCAATAGAAAGCTAGTTTTCACTTTTAGGAATGCAAATTGCCATGAAGGCTATTCAACTAAGAAGAGTTAAAGCAGAAAGTGTCATAGACTTTAACACTTGGAAAAGATAACAAGTTTCCACCTAGGGGAAAAAAGAAAACAAAAGCTTAAAAAAAACTAGGTACCTTTTAAAAACCTGGCTTTTTTCCATAAACTGTTACACTTTTGTTACCTGTTTTTTTCACAAACTATTGATATGCAAGCCATGTGTGTAAGGTTTGGTACTCTCTAGCCAAGCAGAAAACAATACAGGGCTATGAAATACTCTGGAATGTGAAGTGTCAAAAAGTTCTGAGACAACCATATTCAACAGCTGCTTAAGAATTGATCTTGTGTAATCAAATTAGACTTCAACACAATATTTAGCTTTTTAGGAACAGGAAGAGAAAAACTCAGTACTAATTCATCCTGTAAGTAGACGATCACATTCTTTTACCCTTTCACAAGACATTAAGAGCCTACAGTAAGAGTCACCTTACAAGAGATATTCCTGTCTCACATGCTGCTCTGTCCTCATTGTGGATTGTTTATAAAGCTTTTAGGAATTTTCCTGGAAAAAAACCTAGCAGAATACTCATCGTTTTATACCAGTGTGTTGGAAGATTTGAATTGATGTAGTTCCCTAGACTTGTAGCTTTATCTTTACAACACTCTAGAACAAGACACTTCAAAGCTTCCAAGAGGAGTTGTATTTTAGGTGTAAGACAACTTTTTGAGGCTACCATGCAGCAAGAGGATTTTTAATCCTATTATCTCTTGTGTTTTCTTCTTTCTGCAGTTACGTTTGGGAGCACCTAGAAGTTGGTTACGTTCAAGGCATGTGTGACCTCCTGGCTCCTTTGATGGTTATACTTGACAATGGTAGGAAGAGTTTTCTTTTGGAATACGTTGGTATCTTTAGGGAGGTCTTTCTTTAGAAATGCCATTTCAGAGGAAGTTGTACGCATTAACCAGGGCTAGCTCACCAGGCAAATCAGACCTGCAGCCCTTGATTCATATTTTCTCTAAATGTGGCTGTTGTTGAAATGGCTAAGATTAGTATCTTGGGGATTCCCTGTTCACTCACTGACTTACAGATTAAATTTTATTAAATTTTCACAGCAGCTGTGTTTTGGCAGTTGCTGAAGAGTCAACTGCAAGCTGGGTTCTTTTGAAACATAACTAGTAAAAATGGTTCAGGGTCAGGTGCTGTCTTCTGTTTCATCTAAATACTGGTGACGGGCTTAGGGAACAGCAAAGGGGAAAACCCTGTTTTTTGCTTGCCCTGCAGTTCATTATTTTGGTTCAAGGAAGTCACACAATTAACAACACCAAGCGTTCTGCGTTGTATCTGCAGATCAGCTGGCTTACAGCTGTTTCAGCCACCTGATGAAGAGGATGAGCCAGAACTTCCCCAATGGAGGTGCTATGGACACACACTTTGCCAACATGCGGTCCTTAATCCAAGTGAGTCTTTTTTTTAATCTTATTTGAAGGAAGACGAGGTTGTGGCAGAGGGTCAGAACTAGCTTGATACCACAGTGAAGGGCAGGAACTCCACTACTGGGTTCCTAGTCATCTGGTACTTCAGAGCTGGGGAGGATAAGAATTATTTTATGCAGCCCCAAACTGATTTCACGCTTCTCAGGGGACAGCATTTGCTGTCACACTGAAACGTGTGTATTAGAGCAGGTCAATTCATCTTGACAAACAAAACAAACCCCCCAAACATCTGCCTCTAGTACACCAGCTACACAATGTAATGACTCCCATTTATGGCTCAGTCCAGCTCCAACTGAAGTCAATGAGAAACAGCAGCAACATCCAGTCTTCACTGGTTTTTCGGAAAAGAAAATGTGCATATTTGTGGCACAAACTTTAACTTCTTACAGGTTTAAATAGACCATAGCTATATTTGTATTCACACAGGGTGCTTGCTGAATGGAGGTTTTTTGGACAGATTTAAGACCTAGACATTCCACTCCCCAAAGCACCAGGCACCTCAGCAAGACAGCATAAAGAAGGGTGAAAACTGTCAGGATAAGCCATTATTTGGTTTGATAGGTGGCATATTAAAAAGTAATGAAAATAGAGATCAGTCAACAAAGAAGATGGCCAGCACAGCAAATGCAGGCAGCACAGGAACATATGGCTGCAGTGTTTCTGTTGAGTAGCCAGATTGTCAGAGGATGCCACCCTGCTTATCCAGCAGCCCTTAGGACGACATCTATGAGGAATGACTACAGATGTACTTACACATTTAAGGCATCTACCAGACATTTGGCAATTAGTTGTTCAGTTGCAGAGAGCTTAGATGTTGCAGTGTGGAACTGTGCCACTGCTCACCAGAATTACCAGCGTGGAATGGAAAAAGTCTCCTTCCCTTCTTTTCCCCAGGTAAATGGATTTCAGTCTTTGCACCCCAGCTCCTATGTTACAGTCTGAGAGTAGAGTTGGGTGGGAAGGTGAAAATTTGCTACTTGTTGAAAATCAGTAGGATCTGTAACTTGGTGCTTGGACCTGTAAAATCACAGTGAAGATTGACTGTTGTCCCCTCATACCTGCACAGCAGTAACTCTTCACCTCATCAGTCTGTGTCAGGGCACCCACATCACAGGCATTTTGCAAACACATAATAAAAGGATGTATCTGCGCTAAGCAGCTGCTCTCACTAACCACAGCATCAGGTGATTAGAGCAGCATGGAAGTCTTAACCAGACTCCAATGCCTTTGATCTTGGCTACTTTCAGACAAGATACTGACAGCTGATGGTTTGTGTTTTAGATTCTAGACTCAGAGCTTTTTGAACTGATGCACCAGAACGGAGATTACACTCACTTTTACTTCTGCTATCGCTGGTTCCTGCTTGACTTTAAAAGAGGTAATAATGTTCTATGCCTATAGTTTAGAGTTGTGCAAAACTGTGAACAGCTCTCTGTTTTGGTCTAAATGTCTATATGGTGAGTAGTAGCTAAACTCACAAGAGAGTGTGGAGCTAGGAAAGCTAATGCAACTTTGAGAGATGAACTAGCACTGGAGTAAGTCAAAGCTTAGAAAGGGGTGTTGTAAATTCCTGATAATGTGGTTGGAGCCAAGTTTCTGCTCAGTGCAAATGCCTGTTTGCTCAAGAAGGTGATCCCAAGTTGATCACACTCCTCTGTAAGCTTTGATACCTCCTTTCTAATCCATTTGATAACAAGGAGCAGCTCAGCAACAGCTCAGGAGCTGTTGTACTTTGCTAAGTGCTGTACTTTACATACTGTGGGAGCACCCCAGCATCTTGGGATCCCTGCACAAGCACACCCACCCACTCACCCCCACTCTAACAGAAGCAGTTGCTTATAATAGAGAGACCCATCATGCTGTCAGGCAAGTCAGTAGCTCCTTTGAGTTACAGACTGATCTGCAAGAATCAAAAGACGACAACCCTCTCAGCACAAAGGTGATAGAGGGAGATGGTACACATCCATCAGCTATATATTATGATCAACTATCTGACAGTGAGGGGGCAGGAACTGACTCTTAACTGAATAGTAAACCCTCTACCTGCTCCTTCACAGAGGAGTGCCTGTCCCCCACATCCCAATCCCCTGGATCTCACTGTCACAGAGTGGGCAGAAGACAAGCCTATAGTTCAAGACAAAGCTTCCACAGTCATATCTGAATCGCGGCACATGTAGACCTAGCTTATGCACATCTGCTATACAGTGAATTGTTGCCAATTAAAAATAGCAGAGCTTTAGTGCCGATAGGTCCACTGCAAAGCCAAGAGGGCGGTCCTGGATATGCATTCAGTTTTGCAGCCCGTCACGTAGCCCTGCCTAGAACAAACAGGCCTATCTATGCTGCTGTCACATGGTTACTGCAGTTTAGACATCTTCCTGGGGCTGTCTGCACCACCAAACCTACGCTCTTCCTTAATTTTCCTTTAAACCTGATTCTGTTGCCATACTCGCACAAGTAAGTGACAGGAGTTGGCTGGAGCAGAGGGGGAGAGAAAAAGGAGTCATCATCAAGTACTGCTCATGTCTGCATAAGGCCTGTAAGACATTAGTTAGAGAGGGGGAAATGGTCAATTTGAATAATCAGATGCTCTTGTAATGTTTATTCCCATTCAGAATTGTTGTACGAGGATGTATTTACAGTGTGGGAAGTTATTTGGGCAGCAAAGCACATCTCTTCAGAACATTTTGTCCTTTTCATTGCCTTAGCACTTGTGGAAGTTTATCGAGAGATTATCCGTGATAACAACATGGACTTCACTGATATCATCAAGTTTTTTAACGGTAAGAGACTTTTAAGAGAGCCATTTTGCTAAAAAGCAAGTGTTTTCTCCTTCTCCCTTACTCAGACTGTCTGCAGTTGTGCAGTGGTCTTGCTGTCATGACAAGCCCCTGGTCATTTTAAGCTCTGAATCTCTCACCCCTTCATGTAAACAAAGGGCCTAGATTTTCACATGCTTCCTGAAGATCTGACTTGGCACAAAACACTGTTGTTTGTAAGAGCTACATGGACCACAGAAGATGATAGCTATTTCAGTGTCAGTGGTTAAAAAAAAAAAATACCATAAAGCAAGCTTCAGAATTTCTGTTAAAAAGATTTGCCACAGTGACTCTTTGCCCTTGGTTCAGTGGGAGGTGTTAAAATGTTGCTTAGTTTTTTTGCAAAAGTCTCTTGTAGGTTTTAAGATTGCCAGAGTCCTTTCTCTTTAGAGGGCTTGACTCTGCTGAGGCTGAAACATAGAAGCAACTGTTTATGCAAAACATCCCAAACTGCTTCCATGGTTGATTGCTTACCATAGTGGTCCACAGATGCTAGCCAGTATCTACTGCCAGAGCAAAAAGTATTCTGCCAAAGCAAGCTAGGTCCCTTCCTGGCTGTGGAATGCAAGTTAGTCCTAAACAAGCGCTCCCTGTTAGGATATTTTAAGAGATTTGGAAACATTTTTTGTGTAATCACAGTAATTTACTAAATTATCAGTGCTGTGGCTTTCAGTCATCTATTGCAGAAGCCCCAAATTTGGTTTTTGCCTCAGCCACTCTTATTCCAAAGCTATACATTAATGCTTCTCTCAAAAAGCACTACCAAAAAAACCCCACCCTCCAGAAAACCCAAACTAAAAAGCCCAAACCAGTACTTGCCTAAGCTGAGTGAAATGATTATTGTGGAACTGAGGGTTCAGGTCTGTTGAGAGCTACTTTCTGATCTCGCTTCAAGCTGCAGAGCGCAGACATCTGTATGTGGAACTATGTGGGCATGTCACCCCATGTACATGAAGCCCTTCTTAATTGTATTTTTCATCCCAGACACTCCAGCAATAGTCCCTGCCTGGAGAGGTATCTTGATCAAATTGAGCTCAGCTTTACATTTTTGAGAAGCCAGGGGAGCTGTTCACAGACACATTAGGGGTACAGATCTCCCATTCCTGGTCTGGGGTCACAGGGCACAGGGATTTCTGCAACAAGAGAACTGACATCAGAAGGATTAGGTCTTGATGCCAGGACCTACAGCACTAAGGGATTCATCCATTTATTCCATCTCTAATTCTACAAACCTAACCCCCTGCAATGCTTTTGGATTGCAGCTAACGTTACACTAATTTATTAAAATTAATGCTACATTAATATCAGTGCTAGGCAGAAAAGTTCCCACTGCTGACAGTTAAGAATGTTTGTCTGTGTCTTTTAGAAATGGCAGAGCATCATAATGCCGAGGAAATCCTGAGGATAGCAAGAGACCTTGTCTACAAAGTGCAGACACTGATTGAAAATAAGTGATCATGAACAGACTGTCATTGTGGGCCTTGTTGTGAGCTATCAGATGGAGCATTTCTTGCACTGTAACTTCAAAATGGTGTTTTAATTGCATCTTCCATGTAATGTAATAAATATCAAAGAGATTTGCAACAGACTTTTAAAACCAGAACTTTTCCTTCACCAGATAAGGTTTGTGTTTGATAGTCCTTGTTACACTCACTTTGTATTTCTAGACAAAATCTTTTTGCATTCTCTTATTTCCCTCTCTAGAAGATCTGTCTATCTACATATTTGAGATATTAAAGAGGGGGGGATTTGACATACTAGAACATTTATATTTTGACTTAATGCACCTTTAAAGCCTGGATGCACATTGTGTGCTCTGCCAGAACCTTCCATGAGGTAAGGCCAGTTCCAGTACTCACTAAAAAGTGTTGCAAGCATTGAATTGGGTCCTTGGTGGAGCATGTTTGTGGACTCATTGTCTGTGCCTTGAACATGGAAGAGAATGCGTATGAGCTCCTATTGCTAAAACATTTGTATTTAGCAGGATATTTAGCAGCAATTAAAGTAAATAAAGTTACCAGCTGGGAGGATGGCCTTAAACTAAATAACGTAGTTAATATGAGCAGTGAAGATCTGACAACATTAGCTAAAAACATCAGTTAGCCTTTGCGGACTATCTCATGCTATTGAGTCTTCATGGCCTACACATGCCATAGACTTGCCTTCATTTTACTTTGCAAACTTACTCTGCAAATATTCCCATCTGACAGGATCTGCCTAATGTAGTTCAGGTTAACAAGTTTAGCACACAGAAATGGGTCCCCTGATCATGTTAGCAGCTCCCACGCTCTTTGCATCTGTGCAGAGTGCCATGAAGTTCAGATCCTACATTACAGAGCAGACACAGCAGAGCCTCACCTCCTCCAGATTACTCACTGCACACTACAAGCCTCCTCCTCCTCCCTGCTCTGCAGAGCTTTCCGGGAGGACTTTCCTTGAGATCCTGTGAATGCAAACCAGGCACGCATCTACTCAAGCGGGTATCGGCACTTACCTGATGAAGCAGTTGAAATTGCCCGGGATCCGATCCACTTTGCTGCAGCACCATGCTGGTTTGTAGAGCCGTCCATGCGCCCGTGAAGTTCTGTGCCACTTCTTTTCCTGCTTGGCTGCATGCTTTAACTAGCAGCGTATGTTTCACCCCATCCTGCATAGAGAAGAGAGGTGACTGGGAGTTAGCTGGGCTTCTGCCCTGGAGCTGCGAACAGGTCTGTTGCTGTCCTAGTGCTTCATCACACTGTATAAAATTATCACGTGTACTCTACCTACCTTCCCAGGGTGCATGTTGTTTCTAAGTAAAGTATAGCTCGGTCAGCGAGAGAGCAGGTTTTTGCTAATGAGGTTAGTCGCAGATTTCATGGATACTCGTGACCTGTGCTCCTAGGAAACCTAGGGACTTAGTGTAAGCACTGCAAGTATTCCAAAGTATTCTACCCTTTGCCATTAGAACCTCTGTGATTTTTAAAAAGAAAAAAAAAAGTTTTAATCTCAATATTTGTTTCTGCATTTTGGGTTGGGTTTTTTTTATCCTTCAGAGCAGACAGCCTTGTAGAGAAAACAACTCTGTGTGCTTTTCATAGAATGGTTTGGGTTGGAAGGGAACCTTAAAGGTCATCTAGGCCAACCCCCCTGCCACGAGGAGGGACATCTTCAACTACTAGATCAGGTTGCTCAGAGAAGTTTACATGAATTGGATTAGCTCACGTGAGCTTTTAACGTCAGATTTTAGTAAAAAAAAAAAGAGGTGTAGGGAATAAAATTATTCTGTTTGAAGATTCAAATACCAATAGGAGGCATTTAGTAACTCTAGCCTTGTGATTACCTAAGCGGTGGGCACTGTTGCTCTCTGCTCTAGACAAGTGCTGCCTTGGGGTCCTCACGAGCTGAGCATTACTTGCACAAGAAGGTAGATTTGGTTCTAGAAAAACCATCTGTGCTTAGATCTTCCTTTACGATTGCATTAAACAAAAAAATCATAAATAATAGTCCAAAAAGGGAAAAAATGATCACAAAGTGCTTCTCACCTCAATAGCCAAGCCCTCCCTTAAATTGGTCTCCAAAAATTCGAGGGGAGGGTAAAAAAAAAAAAAAACCACACCAAACACCAACACCAAACAACAAAAAACCCCCGCACAAACCCAAAGCAGAAGTCCCCCAGTGCTGGTGTAGCCAGATGCCTTCAGGGACGACGAGGAGCCTGTTGTTCTCTGGGCTGACAAGCGTCATGGTCACGAAACAGAAGTGAGAACAGATGAGCCCACTCAGTTCTGAGAGAGATACTGCAGAGGAGGCTGTTGGGAAGGAAACCCCCTTTCTGTGCATTACAGTGCTAAAATAACAACAGTGGGAGTTACAGAAGGAAAAAGTTATGTATGATAAGCTCTACTGCCCACCCCCGCGCCTCCAGGAGTTAGGGTGTGCTCAGGACCAGGAGCCAAGAAGTTGTGCTGCAGGCATGCTCGCAGTCTGATCTCATTATTATTTATAGCTGTGTGTCCAACTGTTTTATAGGCCAGTGCATGGTTGCTGAAAGGTCTCAAAAGCGCTTCAGTTTGTGTCTGTTGGTTCACTTGAAAACTGAAATAGCATTTTTCAAAAAATTGACAAGAGTGAGAAAACCCTCCAAATCAGACCCTGAGGAAGTGATGTAAAAAATAAAACTGCACTATTTTTCTTTGGTATGTTGGGAATGTACCATACAACTGTTTAAAAAAAAAAAAACAAACCACAAACCTCTGCAAACTTTGTTGTATTTGTTATAACATTCTGTCTAATTGTATTTTATGAATATTGTGTATTGACTTATTTATTTTTGTTGGGAGCAGACTACTCTATTGCTCAATTATTTATGTTTAAATGTAACATATGAATAAATACTTATCATCAAGGCATTCTGTGAAGCTCTTTGGAAGCTATTTCTCTCCCACCAAGGTAATTTCAGAGAGGAACAGGGAGTCCTAAGGACAGGGCTGTCTGGGAAGAGCTTGCGATATGTAATTAACATTTCTATGACGAGGTATTGTACTAAGCGGTATTTTTAAAGTAAGTAGGTCATCACCAAATGGACTGCTAATGTCCCTCAGATGACTTTAAGGGTAGATTCAAGTTACACGGTGCATGCCTAAGAGCACCTATCCTCACAGGCGGAGCCCACTGCCAGTTCAGCCCTGGGGAAGGAGTGGGAGCAGAAGCAGGCCTATGACAAGTGTTAAAAAATAAAGTTTCATCCTGCAATTTTAAGCCTGATCGTGCTGCAGCTAGCATTAAAAACGTAGCTGAGCTGTTGGGCTTCCAGGATGAGAGCCTCCTCCACCGCTCCCAGTCCCCCCTTCAAACCTCTTAAAAATGCTCTGGCTGCTTCTGTTCTGTAGCAAGGATGCTCCCTTTTTCAGAACTTGCCATCTTACCCACTGGTTGGTTTGCTGCTGGTGGTCTTTGCAGCAGTTTTCCAGGTTTTTAGGCTGGAAAGCTCTGCCCAGAGGTGGGTCCCTGGGGGATAATGGAGCATTTCCCCATTCTACTGTAAGAACACCCAACAAATGCCTCTCTGTACTGGGGTAGGTGCAGCCATTGCTCATGACTGTTACAGCTGTTAATCATCTATTTATTCTTATAAAAGAGCATAAAGCCCTTTATGAAGTCTATCCAATGTCATATTGGCTTAAATAACCTTCCAGTGCCACCGTGTCCTCTGCCTTCATCTTACTTGCACGGTGGGATGGGGGAGGCAGGTACTACAGCTGGGATTACACACTGGCTTTCTTTTCTACAAGACCTTCTCTCTTATTACACCACGACCCATCCCACCCCTGCAGCATCCTCTTTGCAAATCTGCAGAAACTTTTAAAGTAGATATTTAGGCAGTTGTCCCACAAAGCTGCAGCGTCCCTGCAGCAACAGGAATTTAGTTCAGCAAGATGCAACATCCCAATGAAGTTACATGACTGAAAGTCTCACTGCTTCCAACTGCCAGAAGAAAACCAAACCAGAAGAAATCTCCACTGTTTCCTGCCCCTTTTCTGTAACCCAGAGCCCGCGCTGGCAGCCTGGTGAGGTTCCAGATGCTTTCTCTGCTCTACCACTAGTTTTACCAATCACAGGAACTTTGGCCCTTACAGTTCAGTGCTGCATCTCACATATCCTATTAATTAGTCCAAGACCTGCTTTCCATTTTCAGAAGCTCACCTAGAAACGCTTTTCAGTTTCCCAAATAATAATAAAAAAACCCACCAAACCAAAACACCAACCCCATACAAGCACACGGCGCTGGGTTTGGTAGGCAACACTTCACCCCACCCGAGCTTTGAACCGGGCTTCCTAAAGCCTCACCCCTGCGGTGCCGGCACTGGACTAAAGTTTTGCATTACCCTTCTTTCTGGATATTCTCTAACGCTCTGGCCCTCGGCGGCTGCCAGGAGCACCAGACAGGGGACACCCCTGTGCTGGCAGCTGCCACTAGATGAGGCTGTCAGGCTGGGGACAGGAGGGGGCCGGCTGCTTTCTCCCAACCTCTGCCTCTAGGTGTGTATGAAGGAGTTCCCCCAGCCCCCATAAACAGCTCAAAATGAGCCATCTCAGAAAGCTGACGTTTTGGGGGGGGGGGGGGATGTTCAAGGCCGACTCTGAACTCTGCCCTTCGAATGCCCCTGTGCCTTTCACCCCCTTGGACAACAGGCTTGATCTGGCTCATAACAGCAGCCTGGCACATCACCCTGCCCGAGCAAATCCACAGAAACACATGGAAAAACGCTAAAAGCCCCAAGGTGTAGCCAAGCCCTGTTGTAGTTAACGTTTCTCCACCACATTTTACTCTTTGAAATTTCTGGACACAAGAAAACCAGCTATAAACTGGGCAGTGATGAACCAGCTGAGCACTTTGCCTTGCCTAACAGGTTGGCACTAGAGAGCGTGCACGCACACACACGCCAGGTTTGGGGTTTTTTTTTTTTTTGATGCATGCTTGGACCAACATTTGCTACAGTTCAGTGACACTTTTAACAACCATAACACACCTGCAACAATTACTTTTCTTGCTCCTGCCAAGACACAGGTTCTACCGCTTGGCCAGATTGTACTTCCCCTGCACAACAGTCACAGTGAAGTGTCCTTTCTACGCCCCAGCCTGAAAAGCACCTCCTTAATCCATTCATCCAAGTTTGCTAAAGCCCTATAGCAGCTTATTGGCCCGACCGGCAACCTCTAATGGGGGTGGAGAAGCCAAAATAGCTCTTGAGGAATGCGGAGAACACACAATTCCCTTCTAAGGTGCCTCTGCTCAGGTGTCCTGCATCTGGGCAGCTCAGCCCACCTGCTCCTTCGCTGGTCTCCATCAACTCCTGCCCGGCGCGTGCCCAGCTGGGCCATCGCCGGCACCAGCGGAGACTCAGTCCCACTGCTTTTGCCCTTTCAGCCTAAAAAAAAGATACGGTTTTCCATCTCAGAACACGGTTTATTCAGATCCACTGCAAAGTCTGGCTAGAGACTGGACTATAAGCACTCAGCTGGACGGTACCTCGTGTGTCAGGAGAGGGGACAGAAGACAGGACAGGCTTTTTCCACACCGAGCTACCTGACTGCACCTCATCAAGCGAGCCCAACGCTGACAGGGCACCCTGAAAACGGCATCACAATATTTCAGAATTTGGTTTGGAAACCAAATCGGCGATAACCCGCAGAGCTTTTGGAGGGCCGGGGCGGGCGGCGGGGTGTCTGTGTGAGGAGACCGACCGTTAAACGCGGCGGCAAGCAGGGCGCCGGGTCGCGGCCGTGCCTCAGCCCGGGGGAAGGGGGGCGAGGGGGGCAAAACACCCACAAAGCCCCTCCCGGGGCGGCTCTGAGGGGCTCCCCAGAGCCCGCTGCCCCCAGAT
>JANZLQ010000089.1:967603-1005184 GCA_026212715.1 Elanus axillaris | reverse complement strand
GACCCGCACTCACCGGCTTCGCTGCGAGGCCGCGGCCCCGCTCCCCCCCTGAGGCGAGGCCGCCCCCTGAGGCGAGGCCGCCCCCTGAGGCGAGGCCTGGTCTACCCGAGCTCCGCGTCCACGTACCGGAGGCAGGGAAACCGGGAGCAGGGAAACCGGGAGCACGCAGGGCTCCAGCTCCATCCCCTGCAGGAAAGAGCATTTAAATCGGAGTTAGGTGAGGAACCTCCCCCAGCACACCCACCGCCGAGAAGGGTGCCCCAGAGCGGGTCCGGCTGTGGCGGTGAGGTGCCCAGCGTCGTCCTCCGTCGAGCGGGGAGCCACGGTCACGGTCACGATGCCGTCGCCGTTCCCCGCTGGCGAGAACCAAAGCCAACGGCGGGGCCTGGCGGGACCCTCAGGCAGCTTGAGGGGGATTAAGGCCTGTTATGGGGCACCGTCCTCCTGCGACACCCTACCCCGAACGGCGAAGGGGAAGAACAGCTGTTCAGCATGAAGTCTTTCAGCTGCTAGCCAATTAAACTCATTAACAGCATTAGCCCTGCTGCCACCGGGTTAGCAGGACTGCCCCTGAAACCCCCGACCAGCTTCTGACAGTATCCAGCAGGCAGCCCTGGGACGAGGCTGGGGAGCACACCCGGACCCCCGAGATGTCAAAACTACGCGGCTCTGCCCAGAAGGGACCCCAAACCCTGCAGGGGTGAGGAAGAGCCAGAGGCCGAAGGCGCTCCGGTGCTGGCGTAAATCCCCAGCGCAGCAGCACAGGTGCAGGTCTTGGGTTTCAACAACCGAGTCACGCTCTGTGCCCGAGCAAAGATGAACAATGACAGCGGGGATGTGAAGTGTGACCCGCAAAAACAGCCCGTCCGGCTCACCAGCACCCAGCCCCGCGGCCGACGGCAGGACGGCCCATTGCAAAGCTCTCTCAGTGCTGCGGCATCAGCGGCCGACCGCCCCCGCTCGCTCTTCCGACAGGTATTACCCCTTCATCTTCCCTAGAGGATGCTAATAAATTAAAGCTGCTTTGCTGATGGACGTTTGAGACGTGTCCATTTTCCAAGTTTTCACAAATCCCAGAGGCTGGAAAGAGCGCTTGCTTTTCCCCCAGCATGGCATTGCCTGAGCCGGACACACACACACACACACACAGGAGAAGCTCCGGGCTTGGTGTGGGAGAAGTCCAGACCTGCTGATCTGAATGCGCATCTGTAAGAGCTATGCTCTTACAATTGGAAAATTACAAATGAAGTGAAATATCTGCATGCAAAGCACAAGGAGGAAAATGCAGAATCCTGTTTCAGATTTCAGTGCATGTTTATTTCAGTTTTATATTTATTTCAGGCAAGTGCTTATTACATGGATATTATTCATGTCGGATACCTAAATTCTGGAGCATGAAGAGCCAGTATAGTACAGCTGAATAGTAAAAATACAATATGTACAAAATTAGTTGTTTTTTCACATAGCAGATGTATCCAAACACATAAAAATCTTTACAGTCTAGGTTTTTCAATATTTAGTATTTCGATAAATTGGTAACACAGTGACACGTCCTCACTGTAAACAAAGACTGCATTTGCCCAGTGTGAGTGCGTGCCGATGCGTTGGCTTTCCTGTGATGTGCACGGGGAGGCAAACAGGTCTCCAGGGCTTTGACTCAGTGGCCAGCGCTGGCAGCAATTCTGCACTTACAATCTGTATCTTCAGTGAAACATTCCTAATGTAAAGAGCGCAGCGAGGATAAAGGTAAATGCTTTTAGCCCAGAGGGTGCTTACATGCAGTGACAGACTCGAGGGGACCCTGGCAGCAGGGATGGGAGGTCCCCGCTCCCACCACAGCGATGCCTAGGTTGGTGCTTGACCAGGTGCAAATAAACTGTTGGGTGGATGCAATTAGTACTTGATTTCTCACTCTGTCAGGAAACATTCTTTTGGATCAGATTGTTAAGGCGTATCTGTAAGGCATTCGTACCAGGATTTCTCTCTGGCAGCATACAGCCCTGTGCACGTTGTTGGCCAGCAAGGGCCCTGGCCGGTGCATTTCCAGTGTCCGGCATCGTGGAGCACCGCAGCCAGCACGGGCACCTGCGCCTTCCACAACTAGAACACAAAACACGGAGAGGATGTGCCTACCAGCCAGACAGGGAAAAATCCCAGTACAGAGACGGGACGGGAGTTTGGGATAATTCCCCAGAAGCAAGAGCTGCCAGAGGGCTCCTTCCCCCGGCAAGCTGTGGAGGGCTCTGTGTCCCACCACCAGTGCTCCTTCACTCTCAAATTAATTTTCACAGCACAAAGAAAGGGTGCGAATTAACGGGTCTCATTCCGATCGACAGCAGAACTCGTCGTGCAATCCCTCCAAGGGAGCAAAATAGCATCCCCCCCCACCGCCCCGCCCCGGTCAGTAAGAATACCAATTCCCAGTGCAGAACAGCACCGTCCCCGGCGCTGGCCGTGCAGGGCAGCGGGGAATAAACGAGAGCGGGGCCTCCATGTTTGCGGCACACTGCTACCCAGCTCCGGACAAGAAGGAGCACTGGCCTGGCGACTCAGCGTGGAAAGAGCCAAACACAACGTTCACCAAGGCTGCACCTACCCAATGCTGTGCTTGTGCTGGCAATTTATTAATTCAAGTTTGGGATTATTATTTTTAAGTAAGTTCTGTATAACAGGAAGAGAGACAGAGATGCCGTGACTGACCCTATCCACAAGCTATTTTCCATAGCTCTAAACATCTGTTCCTAACAACTGATGTTTGACTAAGGAAGGAAATAATCTAAAAATAGTGTTATAATCAATTTTAATCTGTTCAAAATGATAACAAGGGATGGAAAATAGGCCAGAAGTAGGAGAGTTTTCCTTTCCTCATTCCAGTATCTTTTAGAATTAAAGTAAGATTGAAATTAACAGCTGTTCACTCAAGAAAAAAACAGATGCAAAGTCTAACAGGAGCCTCACCTGTGAGATGCTCAGCAGCTGCCCACCTCCATGCCATCTCCAAGGGCCTTAAGGCAGTCAGGTCCCAGCTCAGCGCAGCTGCACATCTAATTAAGCTTAAGCAAGTGCCTAAGAGTCAACAGACTGAGCCAGTGTGCTGCTCAGGTAAGCAGAGGTCGACTGATTTATCGGACCAAGACCGCTCACCTTCGCTGGGGACGCCTCAATACACATCACAGAAAGCAAAGGGGCCAAACAAGCACCAACTGCATCATCACACCGGGCAAATTACGTCTTTTCCCCGGCCCTCCTGCCTCCCTCCCCAGGCATACAAAGGAGGTCTCCAAACACCCCTCGTCCCCACCCAACCCGGAACAATTTTCACACTTTTTTTTTTTTTAAATGCAAAAAATTCACTCAGGATGCAAACCAGTCCAAAAGAGACACAGGCTACATACAAAAATCAGAGACACAATTAAGTCTTGCATTGAATGTCTATACGTATATAAACAGGCGTGCATACAGACAATCACACCAATACCGACACAAGCAGCAATAGTCTCACCTCCACCTAAACCACTCAAAGGCATTTTACTTTTTTTTTTTTTTGTTCCTTTTATTCTTTTGTTACAGAAGGCCACTTTTAATTAAAACAAAGAAAAAGAGACAAGTAGTCCAACACCAGCAGGCAGCAGCCTGGCTAGCTTTTGGACCTGCACGGTAATACGCTGAATGCCAATTAGTTGGTGGTGCATTTCCTACCCGAATAAACTGTTTATGATTTTAGAAGAGCAGAAGCCTCTGCAGAAGGGACATCACCTCTGTCCAGCTCTCTGCTCAAAAAAACCAAAACCCAATCCTGCCAGGGGCTGGGGGGGGTGCCCAGCTGTGACACCTGAGCCCTCCTTGCCTTCGACACCCAGTATTCAACCCCAGCACAGACGGGGACACACACACACACACACACACACACACACACACCCCCCCAAGTGCACAAAAAGAGGCCCGACAGCAGCGGTTTGGCTTCAGCCCTGTTCTCCCAGGCGTGAGAGGTGGGTCGCTGGCTGGTCCCTGCCATACCCCCGGCCCCGGGGAGCCGCAGGCAGCCGCAGCCACCCCGGGAAGGCAGAGCACGGTCCCGCTCGCCAAGCACGGCTGCGCACGGACCCCGGGACCACTCCGGGGAACAGCCCGCCAACCACCACACCACCGACCCCAGCAACACCACGGGGTGGGAGAACCCTCCCGACGGCCACTATCCTGCTCCACTTTGATGGAGCTGGTTTGCATGGACGCGAACAGCCCCGGCGTGAGCCAAGGGGGGGGGTTGCTCACCTGCCTCGCTGACCAGTGAAGTGCAGCCCCTGCTCCTCCCCAGGTTATCGTCCCTCTCGCCAAGCCAACCCCTCACTGCTCAACCCCCTCCGGGGTGCACCACTCCTGAATGCAAATCACAGACAGAGCACGCGATTCCTTCTCTGTAGGTCCTCTTCGTAAAAGAAAAAAATGCACAAGAAATGGTTTTGGTCAAAAACTAGCTCTCAAACCCAAGGAAGCTGTTTAGTACTGTGGCTGGGCGAAACAGGGCCGCCCCACGCGTTGGCAGCTGCTACGTGTCCGTCTCTCTCTCGCTCTTTGCAAATCAAATGCCAGCAGAAAAATGGCCTTCTTTGAAAGGAAGCCTGAAGGCAATGGTCTGGCTTAGACTCAAAAGTGATTTCTTTTAGAGAACGATGCAGCTTGCATGACATTTTCGACTTTGGGAGCTGGGCACTGCAAGCCCCGTGCCCCACTGAAGCGAGCAGCAGCCACCAGCGGCAGGGGCCAGCATCCTCCGGTCTCAGTCTTTCCTGGGATCAGCGTGGGTTTTGCCTGAGAAAGGTATGAGTCGACAACGTGGCCCTTGGCAGCTGCCACCACCGCGGTGCACCGGCCGAGCTGGAGGTTTTGGAGGCAGGAGCCCCAGGGGAAGCTGCTCTGAGAGCTTGGCCGTCACCGGGTCTGGGCGCGAGTCCCCACGTCCCCAGCAGCGGTGGCATGACTGAGACTGTTGATACTCAGAATAACGCCGAGGTTTCTCCAGCCAAGACAACCCCTCACCCTGGACTAGGACAGGCGCGTAACCCTAAGCAGGGCTTTAAAACCCAGCTCGTGAACCAGGAATTCAAGAATTCCTACCACTCGTCCACCTGATACCATGCAAAAAAATGGTTATAACTACTTTTGGTCATTTGTCTGCCTTTTTCAAACTCTTCCCTCTCCCTCGACCTCCCCACCTGTTTTGACTGGTTTTAGAAATCCTGAGCAATTAGAGGACGAGCAAAGGACAGTAGCAGCTCCAGCCAGGACCACCACAAACACCAGAGAGCAAGAGGCGGTGACCAGCCGGTGCCTGTGCCGTCACCAGACCGAGGAGTTCAGAGAGAAGAGTCTCACGCACACCTTATTTCCAACTCCTGCTGCGGGCGAGCGAAGCGCACACAGACGGCATCAACCGCGCACACCAACACACACATGCACAGGGATGCCCGACCCACTGCCTCTTGGACCCCATTCAAGCAACTGCGGAAAACGTGGGAAATCGGGTCATTTACCTTCCTAAGCTAAACTATGGGGTTCTGGCTAATTTTTTATTGGTGAGGTCGGGAATACATTCCCACATCTAAAGTGTCAGCTGCAAGAACTCTTTTCAGGATAATTTTGAAGTAGCAGTTTGGGTTTATTCCTCTCTGCCTGCACTAACTTGGCAGGCGAGAGTGGCAACCGGCCTGAAGCAAAGCAGCGGACGTGCCAGGCCACCAGCCCACACTTCCTCGGTAGCCAACCTGGCAGTGCCACGCGCCAGGGCAGCCACAGGGGCTCCCTTGGGCAGGCTCAGCTCAGAGGAGCAGAACTGCTCGTCTGCTGGGACAGCGCGGTCCAGCTCCCCAGCCTGTGAAAGCAAGACGGTATTTTCCCACGTAACCATAGCTGTCTGAGGGTGTTTTGCTCACACAGACCTGCTGGTGTCCGTTTCAAACAAACACGACTGCGTTGGCTGAAGTTTTAAGCCCAGATCAAGCTTTTGAGCACATTTTTGCTGTTGGTAGCGTGACATGAACCGTAGGGAGCATGCAGGCTGCGAGGTCGGGAAGCACAGCGCCGCAGGTGACAGACCCAGAGCCTGCCCTCGGTGGAAGCGTCTCCGCTAACCTACAGGCTCTGAGTCAGGCTTGACAGGACAGAAAAGTCTTCTCAAAACTACTACGTAGAAACCCCATTCGCTACTTCTTCTGTGGTACGGTTACCAATAACTAATATTATTCAACAACAGAAGAGATTTCTTGTAAACTTCATATTTATTGATTTTTTTGGGACAAATTAGATCTTCTGAATCCCAAAGTGTACATATATATATTTTTATATAGCTTTCTCCATAGGGAAAACACATATATCAAAGGAGGAGAGACATTTCTAAAGTGCCCCTTGTTATACAGTACTGAACATGATTTCTAAGAGCATTAGCGTAAATCCGAAGTTTCTGAGCAGGAATGACAGACGTGAGGAAAGAAAGGCTGCGGTTTGCTCTTTCCCCCACAGACCAGAAAGAAGTTTGCTGACTTTAAAAAACAAACAGAAAAAAACCAAAGAAACATTTCTGATAGCCATGGAGAAGGCCGATGAGACCCGGGATATTCGGACCAGCTTACAGGCTGGCCGAGCAGGACAAGCTGTTCTTCAAGTGGAGGCTAACACCGATGAAGGGGTTCAGACGTAACGGCATTGTGGAACTCCAAGGGGGAGAGAAAAACTGGCAGAGATGGGGGACTCGTATGTGGGCTGGGTAGTGACACTGTTACCTTTAAACCACAAGGGAGTAAAAGATGAGGAGGTCAGCAGCATCACCCGTCCGTACAGTAAAGGCCATTAAATAATCCACAAGAAAGCTCATTTGCCTGTTATCGAATAAAACGGGAACTCTTCCCTCCAACCCCTACACTTTTTACTGTGGAATACACAGAGCAGCTGTATGCCTGGGTCACTGCTAGTTACCAGTACCTATCTTGGGATAAGAAGCCAACGGGGATAAGGTGGGAGCAGAGGTTTCGATGCAGAAAGTAAGCCGTCACGCAAAATGGCATGTAAGAAGAACAGGATCGACCCAGGCAGGCTGATCCCACAGGTCCCGCCAAGGCCAGCACGCAGGGAAGGACGGAGTGGGGACGGAGGGGCTCTCGGCCAACGCTCACGTGCTGAGCCTCGCTTCCCCATCCCGGCTTTTTCTCCTTCAATAAGCTCTGCCACTCGTGACTAGAAATGAGGCTTCCTGCCTCGATTTTGTTGTTTTGTGAGTTGGAACAGTAAAGAAAGGCAGAAAGATACTTCCTCCCCCTCCTAACGCAGCTACAGAAGGCAAAGACACACGGTCCCTCGTAAGAAGGGAGATGACCCTGTTGCAAAGACTCAGTTTTCAAGAGTTTCTGATGAGGAGCAACTGTCCTGATACCTAATGCTGATCTCTGAAATACTGGCACAGAAAACACAACGTCCTTGGGAAAGCACCCACCTGTACAAGGAGACAACAAAGCCCTGGCAATTCTGCTAACCCCACAGTGTTAATGGTGTGCCAGCAGTGAGAACAAATGATCTCTTTAAATGTGATTTAAGGATAAGGAATCCTGAAAGATTTGTCCATTCTGCTGTAGAAACTGTGCTAGCAACACAGGCAAGAGCTTCCTGGACTCAAGGATGCAAGAAAAAAAAAAAAAGTGTTAACTACAGAGCAACCCAGGGCTTTACGGACAGATTTAATGCAATTCTCAGCCATGTCTGCTCAGAAGGCACAATCACGCTTGATCTCCGTTTGCAGTAATTACTCCAGCCTCCAGCACAGTTTCAGCCATAGCATGGATGGTATGGAACTGGCAAGTTTTCTTAATTAAACCCCTGCCACTGTTCACAGCAGTCCACAACCAGGCAGAAGTCCTGCTGGAGTCAACAGGCATTTTGGGCAGACTACGGATCACGTTTTCCTGTGGAATATCTTGACCCAAAACTAGACGTAGCCAGCCAGCAGGGTGAAGGTGTGACTGCTCAGCCCCACCTCACCTCCTCCTCTGCACGGGTGTCACTTCCAGAGCCTACCTGGTCAGATGCTAGCAGGGACCATCCTCCCATCCTGCCCCAAGGAAAATGTCCGCTGGCTACGGCAGGAATTTTGCCCGCATTAAGGACTATGGAGTATTTGTTTTTAAAAAGAGAGGAAGACAGAAAAGAGATCATTAATAGCAGTACTACACACAAAACGGTGCGAGGACCAGCATATTCAGTCAGCAATGAAATACGTCCTAAGCAACCTCCCAGGCAGGTGGGCAAGTACCCGCAGAGCCAGACAGTATCCCTCCTCTCGTGACTCCGTGGGAGTTTGCCACTGACTTCAGTGAGATCTGACCTAACCACCGGAAGGGATGAACAAGAGGGTCTCTCGGGATGAGGGGTTGTTCTTTGGTGCACGTCTCACTGTAGTCTGTAAGACACAAGTTATACATACTGATCTCCTGGAGTATACCGTTATCCTACACAAGACTCGATCCCCACCCCCCCCAAAGAAAAAAAGATGTCAAAACTGCTTGCACTTTGGAAGATAACCACATCCACATTTATCCCTTTTCTAATCCACTGACTCCCACACTAAAACGTGGTCAGTTCAGGAACAAACTAACAAAGAAAAGTAGCCCATGCAGCAAATCTACTTTAATTTCTGTTGGTCTTCTTGTCCCAGGTTCTGCTCTATCAGGCCAGATAAACATATTGCAAGTTGCCAGCACAAAATATCTGCCTCTGCAAAACAAAAACGAACCCAAGAATCCTGGGGGCTTGGGAGTGGCACGAGGAATCCTGAAGGGGGGGGGAGTGCCATGCACAGAGATCTGCAAAATCAGTTATTGCATCAGCAAAACCAAGCCAAAACAAAAAATAAAACCCCCAAAAAAACATCCAAACAAAACATTGTCAACCATTAAAATAATAAAAAACATTATTTTTTTGACATAGCTATAAAAATCAAGTCATTTATAAAACTGCAACAAATGAAGTCTGGTTGTGTATTCTTTTTCCTTTTATTAGACAGGACAGAGAATTTCCTTAAAATGCCATAACAAGTCACAGTGATTTTAGATGGTTTTTTGAAATGTAGTATATTGACGGGAAATACCTTTGACATGGTTTAACTTTTTTTTTTTTGTCACTGTATATGTACCCTGGTCCACCAAACCATCTATCTTAAAGTTTCTTGTTTAGAGAGGACACTCTGTCTTCTTCCTCCAAAAATGAATTTTGTCTAATAATCCTGCAAAATAATCAACCTTACAAAAGGCCTTCTTCAAATGTTATATTTATATATATATGTATATACATATATATACACACACATACACACATATATATAAATATAGACTTCTATGATTTTTTTCCCATTCTACGCAATGTCTCAATAAAGAGATCAGCAATTTTTATTCTACAAAGAAGCAACACATAAAAGGGGAAAATTAAAGTCTTAAGAACATCATATCCATATTTCACTGATTACACATAAAAGGAAAAAAAATCACCATGAACAACTGTCTTTGAAGTTTTCTCGGATTAGCAAAATTCAAGTGCAGAGAGGCCCCATCTCTCGCTGCCAGCGGCAGGTTGGTTACTGGGCGGCTGAGGACAGCCCAGCCCGGTGTCCTGCCACTCGGCATTTTCTGCACTTCCCTCCCGTGGAGTCGGACGTGGTTGGAATGTATGGAGTTTAGGAAAGGTTCCCAACAAAGACCTCGCCGTCGGACGATCCCCTCTAGGCCAGCTTCAGTGTGCTCACTGGGAATGATGGCATGGTTACCATAGTCACCGGATTTAGGACCGTTTGCCCAACTAACTGCGGGTGATGGACAACTTGGGTTCCTACAGCAGGCTTGGCCATCACCGCTTGCTGGCCAAGGTTTGTGGTTCCATTCACTTGCTGGTGCGAGATCGTGTGAGCAATATGGCTCACCACGGGCTGGCTGACGGCCACGGGCTGAGGGTAGATGGGCAGCTGCTGGCCGAGGTGGGCCATGTGGTTGATGGTGGCTGGGTGCACAGTGATGTGGCCGATAGGCTGAGCAGCAGTGGTAAGTTGCACAGGGCTGGACGTGGAAGGTGCAATGTGAGCAATGTGCTTGGTCTGTGGACCCTGAATCACGTGGTTGACAGTCTGAATGACCGAAGCGTGGGTAGTGGCGGTGTGGGCAATAACAGTCGATTGCACTGTTGAAGCCGCCACGATGTGAGTCTGTGCAGGGACGATCGCCTGCGGCTGGACCAGTGCTTGTGTCTGGATGGGAGGCTGTGCGTGGGCTGGGGTTTGTTTCTGCTGGATGGACAGGTGCTGAGGCAGAACCGCTGGGTGGTGGGAAGCAGCGTTTGAAGGGACGGCTTTCAGGAGCTCTGGGTGCTGGCGCTGGGTTAGTTTTGGTAATGAGTTCACTGGCCTGTCATCTTCCATGTCTTCATCCATGTTGTCTTCACCCTCTGGAAAAAAAACGAAAGGAAGAAACTCCCATAAAAAAATGACAGCAGAGCATGAACTGGACTAACCAGCCTCCCTAAAAGGCAGCACAGGCGTTAAGAGACAACAGCAGCCGGAGTCACTGAGCTATGGGCAGGCAGCACGGCACAGCCCACCCCTCTCCTCCCTGCTTGTGGGCCAAGGAGCCAAAGCCAGGCAGGTGAGACTAGCTCGAAGCCCCAGCTAGAGAGGGTGGCTCACAACAGGCTGAGAGGTCTCGCTTGGGGCTGAGAGATCTCGCTCGGCAGGCAAGGGAAGCAACGTGAGCAGAAGCGGACGGAGAGCGCCTGGGCTGAACTCCGTCTGGGCTGACGAGGGCTCCTTCTGGGAAGAGAAACACGGTTTCCCCTCCTGTCCAGTTGTTCCACTGATTGGCACCACCCCTTCTGCTCCCAGAGCAGGAAGGAAACAGCCATGGAGAAACATGGCAGCAAGTTCCTCGTCTGGTTCTGGAAAACGGACTCTTGAACTAATGAAGCAATGCAGGAACATGCTGACCCTGCGGAGATCAGGAAGACAAGCAGGGCACCTTGCACTGCCTGCTCTAAAGCCAGTCATGCAGCAGAGATTCAAAATCTCGTAAGATACAGAAGCAGCAGGAAAACCAGGGAAGACACTTCCCTTTTGCAAGCTCTGTGGTTAGTAGTAGCTTGAAGCGATCGTTTTCAGCAGAGGCCAGCTGGAGAGGTGAACGGCTGACACTCCTATTGACAAAGCACTCCTACTCTCAACTTCCGTCAGCCTACACTGGGAGTCTGCGAGTACGTTCAAAGGTGATGAGCCTGATACAAGCCTGAATGAACCAGAAAACTCAGGTTTTCCCTTCCTGGAACCCGCTGTATCGTCTGCCTGAAGTGCCAAGAGCAAATGCTGTCATGATTTGAAGGAACTGCTGCAAATGGTTACGGACTGCTACAGCCTCCTCATCCCTGGAAAGCAAAGCACTGTACATCCACGGACTGCCTATTCTTCCTGCTGCAGATCACTGGTATGGAGAAAAGCATGCACTTTCCTATCTCACAAAAACTTCTTACTGCGAACAGCATGTCAGATATTCGTTAGTATCATTTCATCTTCACTGTGAATCCTTTTCACACAATGTGAAGGCTCATTACGTTGTTCAAATGCTCTGGTGATCCTTCCTGTACCAATTCCTTCTTCTCTACGTGGCTGAACACCCTCCCACTTCCATCCACAAATACATCAGGATGCTCATATGCCACTCAGTTCTAAAGAGCAGGGATGCACAGTTGTGCAAGAGGAAAGCTAAGTTTTGAAATCACGCATCTCCATGTGAGTTATCAGCAGACTGAATGTGCAAACATGCACTTTGTATCTACCTAACGTTAATGCACGACTTTCAGTTTACTTTACACAAGCAGCAGTGTGTTATTAGGCCAACATCTATGATGACAAATCACTTGTACACGTTTTACTTTATTCTGAATGCAAAGAAACCTTGACGGTGCTAAATGAAGATCACCACCACCACTATGTAACTATGTCAGTGACGTACAGTGATGATTACGAGAAAAAGTATGGGTACCTGATGCTGTCGAGGTAGATGCCTGGTCATCCTCTGGCTGAACTGTCTGTCGAATAATTCTGTCAATCTCCAAGATGTCCATCCACTGGCTTAACTCGTTCTTCAGTTCCGCCAGTCGCTGCTGGGTAGCAATCTTCTCTCTTGCCAGCCGCTCCATCTCATGTTCATATTCCTTCTCCTTCCTCTTTAAAGTCTAAAGGCAGAGGGAAGAAAAAAGAAATATAAGGAAAACAAAGACGAGTATAATCCACGCTAACCTGGTCACTCCCATGTTCATAGCTTGGTTTTTTTTTATTGCCAGTTATGCTGGTGTAAGACATGTTCAGATATAGTTGGGCCTTTCAAATTCAGGCAGAAAGGGAAAGGACGAGAGCTGGCCATGAAAACCTAAAAGGTTACTTTGGCCAACTGCTTTCTGCGTTCTGAAGGAAAACTGATGAGCTGAAAATGTTTAAAACTGAAATGCTTAACTATGTCAGGTGTGAGTCCCTTCAGCTCCAGGGGTAGGTTTAAAGCCTAGAACTCCTCAGGAAAAGCTGTAAGGCTTTCTCTCCAAAAAAAAGTATTTCTGCCACTCTAAAGACAGAAAATGAAATCTTCTTCCTGCATTCTTCCTCTTCCACTCTAACCTCCCAAACAGAAACGAAAAATTAAGAACCAAGAGCACTGAAATATGACTACGGCTCAGATCTGTAACATGGAAGCCAGACCCTTCCCCAGCACAGCACTTCCACCCTGACGACTTCCTAAGCTGAACACCAGACACCAATGGTACGCGTGTGCCAACACTGGCAAGAAAGAACCTCTGTAAGGACACCAACAAATGACTCGTGGATGCAGAGCGCTCGTGGACCATGAAGCAGACTGTCCGAGGTCCCACACAGGTATTTTGTTGGAGGTGCAGTAACATAAACCAGGACTCCTCTCTTCTCCTTCAGTCCAAGGGAGCTCCCTGTTGTACTTCAACATCAGTTTAGAGCGACGGGGTCAGTGCTCAGTTCCCAACATCAGCCTCACTTCACCTGCCTTATGAAATATTTGAAGAGGATTAGGGCTTATCACAGACTGGTCGGAGGGTGGCAAGGGAGGGAAACGGATGCAGTTCTCTCCGACCGCCAGGTGAGAGGACGTGAGACCACGGTCAGTGAGCCACTCAGAGCGTGGGGCTATGGAGTTTTTACTACACACGTCTATTCCCAAGCACCCCTAAGGAAAGGAAGCATCTACACAGAGAGCAGTGGTCCTGCATGGCAACGGACTGCTGTCCCATGGCTTGAGAAAGGTGGAAAACACCCCGTACCCTTGCATGAAGACAGAAACCTTGTGCAGAAAACTCTTGCTCTTATGCAGGAAGGTAAAACCACAGGCATATTGAAGTACTTCTAAGACAAGGTGCATAGGAAGAGATAGTATCTTTTACTAAACCCACTGACAGTAGTTGGGGAAAAAAGGCAAGCCTTGAGCGCACAAGTCCAAGCAGGTCTACACAAAATCACGGTGAGTTTCCGTAACCCGCATATAAATCATGGGGAGAAAGGGAACTTTTACATGGTCAGAAGAAAACAAAAAGCACAAGTACTAATTAGCTTCTGAGCAACACACAACACAGCAAGAGCATCTGACCTAGAAGAGATGGCTAAGAGCAGACAATACCCTGCAGCACAGGGGACATCCTGAAGTCAAATGTCAAGGAACGGTATATATTCTGCCCTTCTGCTAATACCCACTCAGCACCGGAAATCTGATACGTTCATCGGTAGGGAAGAGATGCTGCTGCATCAGTCAGCATTGTACACAAAAATGCCAAACACCATCCAGTACTATTAATGGGAAATATAAACCACATAGGTCTGATGGGGATCAATTATTGAGCAGTGCAGCAGAAAAACAATAGCTGATCTTCACAAAGTTACTGTTTTATGAGATTTTTAAGCCAGGAGTGTAGCACTGAACAGTTAACAGGACAGGGAGCCTGCTCCCCAGCCCAAGTCAGCACTTACTACAGGCATAAAAGAGACAAAATAAGTGAAATCTGCAAAACCGAGTATAGCCTGTTTTCTAAAGTTAAGTTTCGCCATTGGGAATCTAAATCACATACACACTTTGAAAATACCAGCTATACAGACCTCCACAGAGCCGGCACGGATGTTCTTTTTCACTCACTGCTGGCAGGCACTGAATTTAAAAGCAAACCTTACACTTAGCAGAGCGGCAGAGGATCAGACTCACGATCTTCGGAATACGTGCTCTTTATTTCTCTCAGGTTCTCCAGGACAACTGCAATCAGAACCTGACCTCATGCGTTTCAATGGCTCTGCTGGTCTTTTATCTCAAAAGTTAGCCAGGAATAACTTTAAAGCCTGTTCAGCCAGGCTTTTCATTTAGCCTAAGCCAACACAATGACTAGGGTAGCTCCTGCCTTCTTACAGGAAAGTAAAATGAAAAAAAAAGGTACCTTTGTCCCGATATAACAAAAAAAAAGAAGCATTTTTAAAATGGCACGAACAATGCGTATTAGCAGAGCGCAATCGCTCCAGATGTGTACATGGAGACAACTCCTCTCAACAAGGCTTACGCTTTGCCTCCTGGCACAGCTGGCTTTAACTCAGCTGAAAGCCTCTCAAAATGGACAGTTTTCAGGCCAAAGGGGGCAGTTCTGTCCCTCTCGCTGCTTATCAAGCAGTAAGCAGGCAGCAGATATGCCAACTGCTCGATACCAAGGTTTTATACTGGGAAACCCCAGCAGACCTGTAGCCTACAGCGGCGAGAGGGACAGAACTGGGACAGCAGGGTGTCCGCAGCAGGGAAGGTCTTTCGGTGCAGGAGAGCAGGTAAGTGGGGACAGGGACTCCCAGGACCCCCCCCCAGCTCTGCACCGGCACCGACACCTAGCCTGGAGATGGCGTTCAGAGCCATACGTGGCTGAAGCCAAAATCCATATGCTAGTTTTAACGTCTTGTTATCCTACTGAGTGCAGCCGAAGCACTTTGCCTGACCCAGAAAACGCAGTAATGCTGCGCGCGTGCTTTGATTTCCTTGCAGCTGAAGGGACGTAGGTGGGACACAGAGGGCAAAGCTAAGGCCATGAGGAAGGTGCATGCTCCTGTGCTCAGGTTTAAATATGCAAGAAAAGAACTCATCTGAATGTCTTCCTCTCTACTCTCTAATCAGGAAAGAAGCAAGCAGGAGAGAGCCTGAGACTAAAATCACTGCATACACGCACGAGCCCGGCCCCTCTCTGCAGCATTTCTCTCCAGGCACGTTCTTCATGCGGTTACTCACAGGGCACGATAACAAAAGGACAGAATACAGTAACAGAGCTTTCCAGGAAGAATAAGAAAGAAATCCACGCAGCCTCAGCAACCGTATCGTGCACAGCACAAGCATATTCAAGCAGATTTGGCTTCCTTCCCTGCTGCGAGGGAAGACTCCCAGCACCAGGGGAACGCACAACTATGAGGTATGGGAGGGCGGCTGGTAATTAGTTACGAACTTTTAATTACTGAAAAGGCAGGCAAACCCTTAGCAAGCACCAGGATGAGTCTCCCAGCGAGGAGGGCCAGGGAGCTCGCTCGCTCTGTCGCTCCCCGGGTGCTCCACTCCTCCGGCACAGGCTTTGGGACGTGGCACTGCTCCAAGCCCAGCCCCATGGGCTCTGCCTCCCTCTGCGCTGCCGGCAGCCCCAGCCCTCCCCATGCTGGGAAACAGCTTGACGGGGTGCCAGCTCCCGGCAGCCACTCGCCCCGACCACGCACTCGCTCCCGGGGCTCCTGCAAACAGCCCCCCGCGGCCGGCGTGCTTGCCGGCTGGGTGCTCTCCAAGGGAAGCTGCTGGGGAGGCTGGAGGAGCAGATGGGCTGGAGTCTCTGCTGGCACCGGTAATCCTTCAAAAACTATTCTAGGATGCAGTTCAGTGCGGCTCGCTTGGTGAAGACAGATCTCCCGGCTGAGCTGCTACTTGGCCCAATAATGAACTTGGTGGGATTAACTGGAGCCTTCCTCCCTCTCCTGCAGCTCCCCTCCCAGGCTCTGCAGGGGCCCGACCCCAACCTGCCAGCCTATGTGCAGCAGCCACGGGAACCTGCCGGAGAGGGGACAGGGAGTAGAGACCCTCCTGCCTTTGTGCTTCTTCCCACCGGCAGCCAGTATGGAAGAGGGTGCATGCACATCTCCCTCTATCCCCTCTGACCAGCATCACCAGCGGCCCCTTGGACAGATGGCTATCTGGCATCTGCCTGCCGACAGGTTATTTCTGCAAATCACCCTGCCCACGTCAGGTGCCAGGTTTTCCCGTCACTCAGTAGAAAGTCCACAGCAACAGCCAATCCTTAGTCATTCTGACTTTGCTCGCCTACCTACTCCCAAACAGAAAACACCTTCAGAAACACGCGCTGGTCTCAAGTATGTTTTTTTTCTAAAACAGGAATTTCTACAACAGCAGCAGTATCACAATGGATCCTACGCGATACCAAAAAAAAAAAAGTCACAGCATTTTTAAAATAAGAAGCAGCCACACAAACACTCCTTTCACCAAACCCAAACCTTTGGGATCTTCCAACAGAATAGGCACACAAGGCTACAGCAAAATGGGCAGGAGGGACCCTGAAACTACATACAACAAAATAACTGATTTAGAATGAAATTTCAACAAAAGCAATTCGTACAAATGCCCGACCACCTGTCTTTCAAGGTCTGAAATTTCATTAAGGCAGAGGTATGTGCGTCTGGACGGCTGCAGGTCAGTAACCGCCACCCGACTCACTTCCTCCACTGCTGGGAATGGCAATGGAAAGGGTTCTGAAAAGGTGCTGCTACCTGGGATGACAATTAAGCTGCCTGCCAAGATCCTGAAGGACACACATCCCCAAGTTTGACCCAGGCCTGAAGACTCAAACCCTTGTTCCTGAATTCCCTCCCTCCCCAGAAGATGCTGTTTTCCTTTGCACTGCCTTGCTGTTTCTCTCAGGACACTGTCCCCGCAGCAGGGAACAGGTCTGGAGTCCCCCAGACCCTGGGAAGTCACTACTTTAGGGCTGGTTGCACCAAAAGATGAGAAATCCTCATCAGGAGAGTTCAAACCAAACGGCTTTGCCTGTCGGAGGAGGAAACCAGCTGGCAGAAAAGAGGGCTCACCAAAACGCACCTTTGCCATTCCTGGTATTAGCAGATATAACCAAGGCAGCTGGAGTCCCTCCTCCCAAGGTTAAGCTGAATCTGAAACACTATAGTATTAAAAAAGCCCAAACCATCCCAACCTCATAATTGTAATCAATTGACGAAAAATTTCTGCCACACACCAAGCAGCTCAACAAGCACCCGGGCGTCGCGGGACCACCAGCGGACTCCTTTCTCATCCCAGGGAGACAGGACAAGCGCTTGGGGAGACACTACGGGCTTGTCGGACGACAGCTGTGGTCTAGCAGAAGCCCCCAGCTGGCAATCCCTGTGTCCAGGCTTGGAGTCCCTATTCCAGCACCGACCTTGCAGCTAGACTTCAAACGTTGTTAAAACCCTCTGCCCGCCTCCCCCTTCTGTATCTGCTGCAGCTTTGGGCTGGGAGACGCTGGGAGAGATGAAAATCTGTGTGCTTTCCAAGTTTATCTGACTTTGAATTATCTGAATGTGAAAAAATTACAAAAGATAATCCAGCTGAGTTTCCTCGTGACAGGCAGTCAAGGTGCTTTACGAGTTTTATGCTTAGCCTAGATTCATGTTATGTCATGGACTTACTCCCTGGCGAGGATGAGGACCTGTGCGCATCCAGGGAAAGTGCTAAGGGAAAGCCTGCTGCATGGGCAAGCGCTCCCAGTGCCCAGGCTCTCACCACGCACAGGTCCCTCCCCACGCGCAGCGTGATGCTGCCGTTTGGAAAGCCTACAACTGACCTCACAGAGCCAGTCGGAGCAGATCCAGTGCCCCTTCCTTCTTCTTCTGCAGCTAGCCAGCATCGCTGCCACCCCATGCACGTCTGCTAAACCAGAGAAGGAGCACAGAGACAGGATCACGCCCGCAGCTGCTCGGTGCAAACTCTTCCGCTTAACCTGGTTCATGAAATACTGGTCATGGTGGAAAAGTTGCTGAAGTTATATCTGCATTTCTGTTTTCCCACCTCCTTAGACAGCGGTGAGGACTGACTGGCGCTGGGAGCTGCAAACCCCTGAAGAAGGCATCTCCGGTTTTGGTTGTCTGTTCTGCACAAAGCAGTGGGGCTCCCACAGCCCAAAGCCGGTGAGAGTTGACTTGAGCACAACCCACACGTACCAAAGAAGGCAGCGTGACTTCCACCAGCTCAACAGACGCACCCCCCCGCCCGAGACTGCTCTTTCCCAAGCAACAAACTTCAGCACAGACCCTTCTCCTTATGTTTGTGCAGCAACGGGCGTAGGATTTCTTTTTTTAATGTTAAGGAATTGGAAGGCTTGGTTGCCCAGGCAACTTTTACTCTGCAATGTAAGGAAGCTACAACTTCAAAATCGATTTATTTTTCACTTCTATCCACTTAAAAAAACTTCACAAGCGCATCACTTGAAAGAGCCAGTAAACCCTGACCCTCACGTGGGGGAAGCTGATCAACCCCAGGAGGAAACAATGGATTTCCTTATTTTCATGTGAATCCATCCATGGCTTTCGACAGTTGGGAATTTTTGCAAATCAGCTGCTGGCTCCGGTGAAAACCAGTTGATCATTTCACTCCGAACATTTACAGTTCTTGGAGTTTAACTCCTAACCACACGCGAAACAGGGAGCTGAGGCCAAATAAAGTGCACAGTAATCGTTTGGTGCAGGGGTCAATACCCCCACAAGAACAATTCTCAACGTGAAAGCTGTACTTAAAAGGTGCTTTGACCACATAGCCCCACGCTTCAGAGTGCACGTAATACCAAGTGCAAGAGTGGTCCGGCAGAAAACGTGCCTGAGTTTGAAGCTGAGCGCAAGTCCTTTGCGCGGCGATGCCTGCAGAGGACCGAGGGCCTGGGACGCGGCTCCGACCGCAACCCTCTTCCAGCGCAGTCGCCATCTGCACCGTGCGCAGCCGCCGCCGCTGCCGTATGCAGGTGGAAACGGTGACGAGGAAGCAAGGGCAGTGATGAAGAGTCCCTTCATCTTTTATTTAAACAGCAGTGACCAAATTAAAATCCATACGTAGGCTTGCTTTTGCTCCCCATTGAGAGTATCTGATTTTCCTCCTTTACACGCAGCTGTCAGCTTCAAAGCAGTCTTCACCCACATGGATTATTAAAGCAAGACCAGCACAAACTGCAGTGACAGCAAACACCCGATGCAATACCAGTCGTAACATTTCGCTCCTTTGTGCCCATTCTTCTCACTGTTTCAGAGCTGCTATTTGGTCCTTGTGTGCATCCCGCTTGCCATTATTTGGTAAACAAGCCAGACACAAACTACTGTTGTCGCTATGCAGCAGCAGTCATTTGTCACTGTAAAGAATTTTCCATTTTATAGCTGGCTGTAATTAAATTGCTTATTCTTATGTCAAGATTGAAAATAATGCCTCCAATGCTTTCTCTGCGCTTGCCTCAAGAATAATGCTAGCCCTGTAGTTGGCATTAGTGAGGTTTAAAAGGTCTTATTAAAAAGCTCCCCTTAAAAACATTATATTAGCAATTTAAAAACACGCTTTCAATTATGAGCTCTTCCAAAAGCATATTTCAGCTGTTGTGTTCTCTTACACGGCATTCACTGATTAAAAATTCCTCATCAATGAGCAATCATTAAAGTGACTTGCAATTTTGAGCCAAATTCTTTAACTCTTTGCTACTGGGATCACAGCCACTGCAGCAAAGCAGGAGCTGCCCCACCTGCAGGACCTCCATGCGATTCAGCACAGGCCTGACACAGCCGGTCAGGCTTTCTACTGCTGTACAGAGTTTTGCTTCCTATATAAAATTAAGAGAAAAAAAAAAAAAAAAAAAGCTAAATCCTAAGAATCCTTGCAGGGACCGCCAGGGTGCAACAGATCTACAGCATGAGTAGTCCACCAGCCTGTCTCCACAAATGTTGCAAGCAGAAAACGTCAGGAGACACAGGGATGCTGTGGAGCCCGCAGTCCCCAAACAGCCCAAATCCCCAAGACTGTTGGCAGAGGTACCACACTCACCTGTAGTACTTTGGGGTTTTACATTAATATTATCAATTTTGGGCACTCCTACTCTGAATCACGCTAAATTTCCTATGAAGTTCCTCCGGTGCGACGAGCAATTTGTTTGAAGCCCAGCATCTGGAGAACTCGACCCCAACTCAACCCAAGCTGCCGCGATGAAAGAGAGCCCAAGAAAGCAGGAAAACAGAGCTGTTCCCCACCAGCAGCAGGCTGGTATCCCCAGCCTCTGCAGCGAGCCCGCACACCAGCAGCAGCTGCCTGCGGGAAGCAAAGGTGATGGCAGCCACCGGAGCCTGCCCGCAAAGGACCTGCTCCCGCACCCTGGACCTCTGGGACACGGGCTCCCGCCGATGCCAACGGGACCCTCACTCAGCCTGCGGGAAGCGGCACCGGGCGGGATCAGGCCATCAGCGGAGGTAACGGCGGTACCTCTACGGTACCTCTCCCTTCTGCCGGTGTGAAACCCCAGCTGGTTGCCACGGGAACCAAAGCCATGGTTTCCACGGTAACTGCTTCATTCGGCTGGCTCTCGGAGATGAAATCCCGCAGCGGTGCCGGATGCGCTAGCCCGGTACCACCGATGGGAAAACACAGGTCGCGGCTGACGAGTACCACCGCAGCTCTCCCACGCACGCCGCCCACCAAAATCACCCACGTGCAGCTACACCCTGACAGTCTGTACTACAGCCGTTTCTCCGTGGGTTTTCCCGAGAGCCTTTGCTCGGTACAGGATTACGGTCTCCCCTTCCCCGGATACAACATAAAATCACGGCCGGCTCGACCCAGAGCTCCGAGACGTTAACGTGAAGCGCTCAGCACCGGGGGGAAGGTGGGGAGGGGTCCTGCGGTGAGCCGCTCTCGGCAGATTGTGAGAAGCGACAGCTTGTGTGTCGAGGGAGGAGAGGAGCAGAACAAGGACTTCAGGCTACCACCGCGCACCGATTTCAGGCTCCTGAGCTCTCAAAGCTAACACTTTACATGAGCACCGAAACCAAAATAAAACTTGCAAAGCGAAGCAGAGACCGTCCCACGCTGCTCGCGGCTCTAAATCACCAGCGCTCTCCAGCCGGCTGATCCGATCCCAGGCGCGGCTGCTGCCCTGTAGATCCTTCAAAGGAGATGAGGCAATCCGCAGCGTGGCGTGAACCCCGGGGCGCAAACGACCCCGACGGGCCATTTGCCAGCAGCCTCGTGACCCAGCTCTTCCATGTGTTTAACCCCCAGACAAGGAAGGCAGCCAAAAAGCGCCGTTGTATTCCGGGAGGTGACTTCACCCTCACATGCGTGCGGCAAGCGCGGTGACTTCAGGAAACGAGCAAGGCGTTTGCTGCAGAGGCTGCGCTGGCTTTTCTGCAAGTACGAGAGAAGTCTGCTGGGCAGGGGCTTGTCATCATTGCGTTTTTGTGCGCCCACCACTGTTCGATCGAGTTGCAAGGGAAGAGATAATATCTAGATAGAAATACTTCACAGAAGGGGAAATCTGCCTGCAGCAGAGAAATCGTGGGAAAAAGAGAACGTGCATTGTTATTTATGTTTACTACTTGCACAGTTAGCAAGAAGAAGATTGAAGACTCCCGATTAAAAAAAAAAAAAAAGACATTGGGCCATAATCTCTGGAGCAAAAATACAGCTGAAATATGGCTATTTGCACTGGTCTTGCAGATCCAAGAGGACTCAGCCTCCTGAAGCACCCTCCCTGGAGAAAGTAGTACAGTTACTAGGGTAGAGGGTAGGAAGAATCCAGATCAGGAAGACAAAGAATAAATTCTGAAAAAAACAAAAAGCAGCAGGTGACTGGAACACAGAGTACAAATGCAAACCAGGGAAAGGCACAGCCATGCCCAGGGCCAATCACCCAAACCATGCTGGCTTCTACCAGTTTAGCAGATCTGGTTTATTCCTTGATATAGCTCTCAAGGTTAAAAGAAATTCAGTGTTAAAAAACCTGAAGTATTATTTGCAATGGCTAGGTGATAAGTTTGATCATGCATTTTGGTTTTTCTGGGTTTTTTTAAAATAGTCTGTCATTCATGAAATAAGTGAGACATTTTTAATGATGCAAATGGATTCTGGATGCCCAAAGACCCCAAAATACTGCGGTGTTTGTTATTCAGAAAAGTATTCCAAACAAATTATTTTAATTTGCTTCGTGTGGGAAATATGTCTGCTATAACTGCAATAATTTTCTGCAAGCAAAAAAAAAGCATGCGGCATTTCAAAGAGCAATTATTATTAATGACACAAGTGCTGGATGCGGGACCCTCGCAAGCCTTTCCTGAGCCTACGTGATGATGTACAGACAGCAGTTCTGGAGGGCAGCAAGCAGTTATGCTTTAGAGCTACATCCAGATCTCTTACTGCTAGAGATGAGGAGGAGATTAATGTGGCGACATGTTATCGCTACATCTACTTGCTGCAGCATTCTTGTATTTTTCTTGGAGGCATCTCGCAGCAGCCGCTGTGGGAGACAAAGCAGAGTTTTGGACGGGTCCCGGGTGCAGCGCTCCCTTTGTTCGTATCCCTATGCTGGCTCAGCCAACGGGCAAGATGTACCAGTGAGTTGTGCATCAGAACATAACACTGCCCAGGCTTTGAGCGGCTGCCCAGGAGACCAGGTAGGCGAGGACTTTTCCTGGGAGAAAAGCCCACCTCCTAAAACACGGTTTTGGCAGGTGATGGTGGTCCCAACGACCGTGAGCTCGGATAAAACCACCCTGCCCAGCATTAGAGGACCACCACCCCACCGCACACGCACCGCGCGGCGGTGGGTCTGGGAGGCTGGTGACTCGGAGAAGGATGCCATCCTCCCGCACCACCTCTCTTCCCTGTTTCTCCATCCTCGTAAGGAGGGCAGTGCCACTTACTCACATCCCGACGGCTCCACCTACGGCCCACAGAGCAGATCTGGGTCACCAGAGGATTTCTCTTAACCAACCTCCCTCCCTCATTGTTACGGCCACGGCAGCAGTGGGAGGATGTAAAACCCAGTTGTTAAATACAAACCAACTCCAACGCCTGTGCAAGGCCAGGAATCAAAGCCGTGGACGTCAGTGAAAACCTTCACCTCCGTGCAAAAGGGTTGAGTGAGGGCTGCGAGCGCTGGCTGGCACAGCGGCTGCGGTGCCCACCGTGCCCACACACTGGCAGTACTCACACTCCCCACTGCTGCTCATGAAGGTGGTCCCAAGGCTGAAGCTCCTCTGCATGGTACAGCATGCCCCACTGAGCCGAGAGATTGCCTTCGAGTAGGTAAAGTCCCATGAAATTCTGAAATATGAAGCTGCTGGGGGTGATGAGCTCTGAATCACAACACACACTACTCTGCAAGAGCAGAATACAGCAAGAATCAACCAGCCTTCTACAAACCCACCCAACCTGTGCAACATTAACATCGCTGCAGAATGTCTGCAGAATGAAATCAATCTTCTTTTAGAGATACTTTTCCCTCAAAGATCTCAGCATTTTGGGAAAAGGAGCAAAATAAAAGTTGCTCTTTCTAATGCCGCAGGAACTGCACAATCACCCTCGGGGAGCTAGTTCCTCTTCTCCTAAAACAGGAATATAGTGAATAATCAGGTACCTGCCCAACAGATGGCACCCAACTCGCACCTACTTTGTACTGGTCACCTGCCACCTACCTTCCGCTTTCAACCACAGCCATAATTTTCAGAGACATAATTTTCCCTAAATGCTGTCTCAGGATGACCTGAGCAGCCTAGTTATTCAGATCAAGATGTATCTCAGCATGACAGGACCTACTTGACACCCTCATTAGCGGACTGTGGACTGTATTTTCTCCCATGGGTGCTATACCGGTTGTCCCTGAACGAACAGTATGTCACCAAAGGGGATTTAAGAAAACAGTAAGAACTCCACAGTGAAAGGGACATTCTAAATGTAAACTTGACATTTTAACTCATAATGATGTAAAAGACGAGTAAGACAGCTGGAAGAAAAAGAAATTGGGGGGAAAAAAATCCATTTTTTCTGCTTTATTTGATGCACATGTTATCACCCTGTGCAGAAGCAGCTTCACCAGGCCACCCAGCTTCCCATGGCCTGCACCCGTCTTCCCCACAGTGACGGCAAAGACAAAGACACAAAAAAGAAGTCACAGCCGCACACCGAAGTGTTCAGATAAAACCTCAAGAATTGGCAGGGCAAGTCCAAGGCACAGGCAGGATCAGAGTCGCTATTAATTTTTGATAAATAACAACTGAGACAGGAAGCCTTGTAAAAATCTTACTCATATTTCCATATCCTCCAAAGCACGCTTTATCAGTATTTCTATCACATCAGAGTAACATCCACACGACAGCAGGAGATTAAGCTGATACCAACTTCCTGCTGCTGCATGACAGACAGTTTAAAAATCCCCCTCATTTATTATTTTATAGTTCCCAATGTCTAGCAAGGCTGCTACCGACATCTACAACTGCAAAGCTCTGCATAACATGGGCTGAACTCTGCTGCACTTAGACACATGCAATGATTATTATTTTCTTGCAGCTACTTGTTTGTCATTTTAATCCGCCGGTAACTACTTCACTGTAATTTTAAAGAGTATCAACACACACCTTTGCTGCTGCTAACGTGAACAGGAATCCAAACTACCCTTGTAACTTGTGCCACGGGGTCCCTGGCCTCGTCCCTATCAGGCTCTTGGGGAAGAGCTAAAACACAAACCGAACTGAACGGCTATGACGTCAGTGGGGTTTTTTTGTTTGTTTGGGGGTTTTGCCTTGTTTTAAAGGCAGGTGACCTCCGCAATATTACAGATAAAATAAAGCCTGTGCAATCAAGCTGTAATTATCACCGCTTTCATCATATCGCATGCACTCCCTTCTCTCCTCTGCCTGCTCTCTGACAGCAGATGACAACCAGTACGAGCAACGGCACCCGAACAAGCTACCACACAACCATCATTTTGAAACCCCGTGCTATGCTTCACTTACAGGTTGTTTTGGTTTTTACAACCCTGAGTGCTTCTTTAAACTACTACTTAAATGACAGCAGTATGATAGATGTAGATTCTCTAACAATTAAAAAAACATGTACAAGATTTATAATTCTGTTTACCCTTTCCAAACTCTCGTGTATGAGTCACAAGGCAGACGCTGTTAAAAAAAAAATTACAAAATCACCATCCCTTTTGGCAAAGGTTAAGAAACAGCTTCCACTCACTCAACAAGGTTCAAACACTGGGCATTTTTACTCTATTGCATGACACGTTTTGTGGCCACTCCTACAAAATAAAAATCCACTGACTGCTCTCTAGATGGAGCCTCCCTTCAGGCAGAGCATGCTGCAGCTGGGGAGGGGTGGCAAAGGATTTAATTTCAGACGTCCGCAGCTGCCGGGGAGCCCACATCAGTTTTGGCAGATGTGCCAGCTTGAGTACCAAACTCTCTGATTCAAGATGGGAAATCCCACGTTTCTTCTACTCAATGACTGTGCAAGTCATCCAAAGGGAAAACAATGTCAGTGCTACTACAACATGTTAAGCACAGTCCCAGGCTACGTGCTGGAAGCTATTAAAACATGCCTGACAGTGGGAACTCTGGCTGGCTGGCTCAGATTGGCACGCTGAGTGCCAAGGGACTGGAAGCTCTCTGAGCATCTCCCGGCTTCTCAGGTTGAGCACCCCACCTCCCATATCGATGTAGCCCAGTGTCGTGCCTCTGAAGCCGAAACAAATTCTTCAGTAACTCCATTAAGGGCAGGAACTAGACCCTGCACTTGCTATGGACGAACAACTCCCTCTGCCTCCAGTGGAAGATCAGCCCTACATCCTAATTCTCACCTGTTTCACATTTTTAAGCGGGTTCCAACTTGCTTTGCTTTATTAAACACTATTTTTTTAAAGGTCTTATTTCTCATCACTTTCTGAAGACTACAGATGACACTATGTTGCATGACCACAACCTATTGTTGCTGGAAGCCTTTATTATTGGCAGTGAAATTCAGGCTAATTAGACAAGATAGAACCAATTGATCAGGTTAGGTAAACAACATGAAGAAGCACTGCTTGGCACGTGAGTGTTGTTCACACGAAGGAGGCACTGGAAGTACTAAGGACCCAGTTCTTACTAGGCAAGCTTTATGGAAGATAAGTATACTCACCCAGTAGCTGGCACAGAATAAAAAATAAATTAAAAAAAAAAAAAAGTTACAGCTATACTTTTCAAGGAGGGGAACTTAACTGGATTCAGCATCACAGTTGGGCTTATGCATTTTGATCAATAATCCAGCCACCACTACAGTGCTTGAATGTAAATGAGTTCTATTCTTTATACAACACCAAATGCTAACGTCAGATGTGTGGGGTTATTGTCTGCAGTACGGCATCTCCCTACATCAGGATCTGGCACGTTTGTAGTGTCCTCGTTTACCTATGTAACACCTAAACCCTAACTTAAGCATTACCATGGGACTTCAAAAATCCACCCATCTTGTTCTGGTCCTCTGCACTAGACAGGGATAAATTATTTTGCTCAGGCACTGATGAAGCAACCAGTAAATAAAAGCAAACCAAACGAAGAGATGCTGTAGTTATCAACAGGAAAATTTAACAAATGTGAAAACAGGATCTGGTCTGTTCACACGTCCGCAAGATCAGCTTAAAAAGGACAGCACAAAGGATTTTCTACATGCACTATTTAAGGCATCCTTGGACAGTACTCTGTATACATTCTGCCCTTGAGGCAGTCAATTCCGTTGTTTATTGTTGGCATAGATGGGAAACTGCATCATTTTTTGGTGCACAGCATGTTGCTTCAGGCAGTCTGAAGAGCCAAAAGAGACTAGGTGAGGATAAGCCATTTAAACATCCCATATAAACAATTAGCATTACTGATGAGCACAGGTAAGTCAGTTCACGATGGATTTCTACTCCTGGCAGGAGGTCAGGAATCAGCTCTGTAATTTATTGTTTGTCTTGCACAGCATCCTGTGCTCTCAGCTCAGCTGGTGACTGTTGAGAACATACCACACGGGCAGGAGAGGTGGCAGAAGAGCACACGCTGCAAACAGCAGTGACAAAGGAGGAAAAAGACACAAGGAAAGTCGAAATAACCAACGTGCTAATGGTGAAAAACTGAACCAGCCTCCTGCATCAAAGTACAATGACTGATGCTGACACGTCCTCTACTGCAGGATTACGGGGTTTTGTTTAGGAAGGGATAGAGTCCATTCTCCCGCCTAGGATAATCACTTCTCCCTTTACGCTTATTGGTTTGAGTTTGCTGAACTACTATTTTTCTTTCCATCTGACAATGATCAGAGACCTGTGAACTTCTGTCCTTACTTTAACTTCAATCTAAAGCAGTTACATATGACAAAGGAAAATAGCATCGATCTGGGCAGCGGTGACCTAGTCAGCAGGTCAGCCGAGGCCACAGGACGGCCATGCGAAGCCAGTTCAGCCGAGGAAGCCCGCGTTTGTAATCAGATGAGGAAATCAGGCACACTTCCCTCAAAACAAACAATGCAGTAATTTACTTGGGAATCTAAAGAGATGTCAATTACTCCCAGTCCAGTACACTATGATTTTTGTATTTTTTTTAGCATGAGCGTATTTTTTTTTAGCTCCCAAGAAAGGCATCAGACCGTGGAAACTGTAGGGTGCTGCTTCCACTCACCGCAAGGAGCTCAGCCGGCTCTGGAAGAGGAGACTATTTTACTTTGGTTCAGGTGACAGCAAGAGGCCTGCAGCCTGTTCACATGAGCAGTCTTGTGACTTCTAAATGGCTTTGCCGCTCCTTTATACATTTCTCTCTAAGCACACGCAACCACAAAAACCAGCAGACTGGTTTGCATCAAAAATTTATCTGGGTGATTCCTGGGAAGACTACAGGCATGGCCCAACAGGCAAGTTTCCAGCTACTGTCAGTCAGTGGCCTTACTCCAATACCCATCAAGTCAGCGGGATGTGGGGTCCAGTGCCAACCCTAGCTCCCGGGGGAGAAAGCAATTCTACCCCTCCTGCCCCTTCCTGAGGCAAGAAATGACAAATTGGTCGTACTATAAATTGTAAGTTCATCGCAGCTGTCTTCTGTCTCTACCACTACAAGCAGCAAGCAGGACTGGTAAATTCCTTCTACGAATTTGTAAGCAAGGTCCATTTCTTAAACAGAGCAAATACTCCCCACTAAGACTAAGGCCCAACGTCTGTCATCACAGCATTCCCACCCCCTCTCCAATAGTTTTGCAATATCTGAGCAGCCCATGCAGTAGTTTGGATCCCAGCAGTGCCCTGCCTTGCAGCCTTCAAAGGACTTTACTCTTTGCCGTTTGCATGCCCTGGGAAGCTCAGCTTTGTCTAATATTTTGTAAGCACGTTATTATTTAGTCAGCATTTGACTCTAGTTGTAGTGGGGAAACTGGCAAACAAGCAAGACTCGCAGCGTGATCTGAAATCTGCCAGGCTGCGGCTGCGCTGCTCCCGAGCTGTCTCATCGTGGCTGTCCCCACGTCACCTGGTGAGCAAATCGCCTGGATGTTATCTTACACTAAATATGCAGTAGAAAATAACCCCTGAAACTGGAAGGTGTTCAGGTACCATAGTGACAGGCACAGTTTGAGAACACAGAAGAGAAAACAGTCTTGCTTAAGGGCTTCAATTAGCTTCCAACTAAGATGATTACAACATTTCCTAGGGGCCACGGAATCCTTCAAAGAGAATCAAATCAAAACACCCAGCTGCATGGACGTCCTGACCACGAACCGTGTCTGACGTCTTCTGCTCCCTGGCCACCCCGGCAGTACCTTCTCCAGCCCAAGTGAAGCGCGGTGCGATCCGTGGCTCTCCGGTGAGACGACGGGACAGGCTCGTCCTGCCCGATCCCTGCTGGGGACACGGCTCCCTCAGCCAAGGGGACAGGGCTCTGCTTACTCACAGCAAACAGCATTTTCTTCCCACTGTGGTTTTTAACACGTCGCTTCGGGCATCTGAGAAACTTTCCAGAGGCCTCCAGCATTTTCACTCATGTTTTGCAGGAAGGAAAGCAAAGAACGAAGGGCGAGGTGGCCACTCCACTGCCGTGACCTGCAGGGACAACTCCCTCCGCCGAGAGCCACAGCACAACAGCCTACGCCGCCTAAAACTGAATCACCGTTTAAAGGGATTATTAACTTCCAGCTGCGTTCAGCCTAATTTCCTTTGTGCAACAGTGTGTTTAATTGCAGAGATTCTAATTTACTGTTGCAGAGCACAAGCCCAGCTCTAAGGATAAATTAAAATGACAGCTCCATGGGAAGTTTGGAATTTAACTTTCTGACTTATCTGATTTGATGCAGATACAAATATTTAAATCCAGCCAAGGAAACAAACAGCCTGTTTCTAAGAAGTTCCAGCTGGAATAGGGGAAAAGGATTTTGCAGGAAGAGAGGCTGCAACAATTAGTGCACTGTCATACTCCTCGCGGGCACAGATCATCAGCTCAGCAGAGCTTCAGGGCCAGCACGCTGCACTCCTCCTCCTCTGCAAGACTCATTTGGGCTTGGTTTTTTGGCGGTTTCTTTCCCCTCTAGTGAAAGACGACTTTGCTGTATTGAGAATAAGAGGTTTTACTTTTAAACCTCCTTCGTACAACTCCCCTGTTCTCTTTTCAAGGCAGAGAGGTAAGCAGCAAGCCTGTCGAGTGAAACGCACTAAGTCTGGCGTGTGATTTGCTGCCAAGATGGCAAGTGTTTCTTTTGGTTTTTCCGTGTAATCATGACCAACTCTGTGCTCCTGTCTGCAGATCAAGCTGGGATTCATCTCACCCAGCCTGAGCTGGTAAGGGGTGTCCCAGCCCAGTCCGCAGTCCCACCTACGCTCCCTGCAACCCCTGGGGAGAGGCGAGCGTCGTCTGCAGGCAGTTCATCCCATCCCCACACCGATGCATGTTATTTTTGTTGAGATAGATCAAAGCTAAATTCAAACTGAACTAAAATTTTTTTTCCTAAAAATTCATTTTTAACTCTCAATATTCAAATCAAATTTCTAATAATCTGGGGGGAGGGGGGGTGGTTCAGGCAAATAAACAGAGTGCTCAAACTTTTAGCGCAACTGCATCAGTGATCCAGGCGCAGACCCACGGCGAAGCCACTGCCAAGGAAAACACTCGGCTTTCAGGATACTCCCTGCCGTGTGCGAGCTCCAGCGAGCGAGATGCTCTCACCGGAGGAGGAGAAGGCGAGGCACAGGGAGCAGTGGATGCTGTGCCAGCCAGAAGGTTACACAAGTGGCACGGCCCTGTCGTATCCGCCACCGGTGCCGGGTCAGGCACGGCCACGCAGCCCAACAGATCGCTTGCCAGCCGCCCCGGGGCGGGCAGGCCGGCCACGCTGGAGCTGGCATTGGCCATGTGCTCGCTGCACACGTGGAGGTGGACGCTGGCACGGGAGCTCCCAGCCGGAGGGGAGGGCGGGAGGCCGGGATGAAGCCGAGGTCGCCGTGACCTTCGCCGTCCGCCGTGGCCGCAGGCTGGCTGACCGACCCGCCTCCTCCCCTCTGCCAGCACCAGTCCGGTGCCGCCCCACGGACGGACAGACGGACGGATGGGCACAGCAGCACGCAGGCTGGCCTCGTCCCAGTGCCATGGCCACCCTCGGGCCATCCCGGGTGACAAGGCAGCGCTCCTTCGCGGCACAGTCCGGGTCCAGGAAGACTCCTGGCAGGAGAGCTGGTGCTGCAGCGGCAGCCCACGGCCCCGGGGCTTTAGTCGGGTTTTGCTCCTGCACATCCCTCCTGCATCCCACCCGTGTCTTGTCGGCTCCCATCCGCCTGCCCACCAGCCTCCCCTCCTGCCCGGCAGGGCCGGCTCAGCGCTGGGCTCCCGCAGCACCCCGACCCTGCATATCCACCGCAAAACCAGCTCCATCACCCTTAAGTCCACCTGCGAGTGGGAAGCTGGAGCGACAACGTTTGGACAAGGGAGTTCAGTTCTCTGCACTGAAAGTGGTGGGAGAGGCAGAGGGCTGCTCCCCGCATGCTCCCCAAAAGCCAGCCCGGAGGGAATGTGGGCAACCGATGGAGGTTCTGAGAGGCTGGCACCGGCACTGCACACCCGGGACGAGTCCCCGCAGCAGTTCCTCCCACAAGCCGTGACGTCTGTGCGGCGCACAGGCAGCACAGCAGGTCGACGAGAGCTGTGCAGATATATCCACCTACGGCATGATGGTCCCTGATGCTGGGATGCAAATACTGCACCGTTAACTGTCAGGACGTCTGCATTTTCACTTCACTGAATGATTAAATACACTGCAATCACACCACCCCAAGACGCCCTTCAGCCCCAGATGGTGGGCACAGAGAACAGCGCGGGCACACCAGAGTAGTCGGGTCGACAGACCTGATCCTAGCTGTTACGATTCCCAGAATGGATCCATGCTGGGAAAAGCAATTCAAAGGCACCACTGAAACGGACCCTGAGTGGCAGAAACTTAAAGGAAACAAAACGCGACTCTGAATCTGTGAATACCTTCTGGACCATCATAAAAGTAGTTCACGCTTCCTCAGAGGATGTGAGAAGAGTTTAATTCCTAGCAATTTATGGAGATGTTGGTACGTACGCTTGCAGGTAGCACAAAACTGCATTGCGTCTAAGCCTCAAAACATTTCACAGCGGATCCAGAGAAGAGGGAGAGGAAGAATCGGCCATCCCCACCGACACCCTCAAAGAGAATTTTAAACTGTCTTCCAAAAGCACAGAATAAAAATGCTGCCAGAGAGCAGAGTCTGCTCACGGATAGGTCTGCACCTGCATCAATATTCACAGAGCGTCAGCTACCATGCCAGAAACAGCTCCGTTCATGACACTGTGAGTCCAGACTCAACTTCCCGAACATGAGAGCAGGCGATCAGATCACTCCATCTCCCTTACTGCTAACGGAAGCTCATCTCTACCGTCACCAGCCTGCCTGAAATCAAATGAAAGGCTCAGATCTCTTCTAACGCCCGTTAGGCTACAATACAACCACATCTCCAGAAATGACCTTTTTAAGCAACATAGGTTTTTTTTCCTTTCGTTTGCCATCCTCCGGTGGCTGGGTACCATTAGACTTTGCCCCAACCAAAGGCTTTCTAAGCAAAGTTGCTGGTCAAGACTAATGAGAAGGGCTGAGCTGGTCTAAGTCTTAAAGGCAACGAGTAATTAGTGACTCTCCAAAGTAAAGTTGATGCAAGTAATCAATGTCCAGTACTTCTGAACATAGGAGTGAAATGGTATTTGAGAGAGACTGAGAAAAACGGGAAGATTAAGTGAGGAAAAAAGATGATGCTTTACTGTGGAAAAAGCCCATTGAACAGTCCTCAGAACCCTTTATTCCAGCAAAAACGTATGAGGTCTATTGGCTCTCTTCATTTGCACTATAAATTTAGCAACTCTTCCATTTTCCAGATGAATTTTAATTGCATTACCTGCTATTGATTTCATAGTTACAGAGGACATCTCTAAGAATTTATTTTGTGCTACCATTAACCACGTTTACAAATATTAAATAAACACTAACACTTACTTCACTCAACTTGCAGACACCACAACTTAATTTTATCTTTACTTTCTCCCAGACTCGTTCTTGGAACCCCATCCACCCCCAAATTCCAGTCTTTCCCTGCCTCCAAGCAAATGACCTGTACTGACATCTCCATCTCATCAAAAATTTGAGACATTCAAAACCTTCATGGAAGTCTGTTTGTTCTGGTTAAGCAAACAGAAAACCTCCCCAAAACATATGGATTAAAATTCATGTTAGTCCGAAAAGGAGCAGCTTAAGTTTATACAGCCTGGAGACCCCTCTTTAAGATCATCTGAATTATCTGTTCACTGCATAACTATCACTGGTATGGATGACTTGTGGTTAACCAGGAAATTCTAGTATAACGAGACTGCATGAAGCTAGCGTTCCTGGAAGATTCAAATGTTCTGGAAATATGGAGTTTATAAATGACTACACTCACATGGGAGGAGGAGGAATGGGAGTTTTCTCTCCCCTTTTTCCTTTGCGCTACAGGAAAAATATACGTAACTTGGTTTAAGCAGTTAGCCCCATTCTCTGGTTTCAGCAGGTAAATCACGACACAATGACTGTCATCCGTAACCCGAACGCTATACGTACCTGGATGTATCGCAAGGCACTCCTTAGGACACTGAGGTTTGAGGTCTTCTTGTCGTCTACGTTGGGGATGTTGCGCTTTAATGTCTCAAAGCATTCTTTCAAATGCGCACGTCTAAAGAAAACACAGGTGGTTTGTCAGCTTGTGGGAGCACACACCAGAAATCAATTTAGCAGAGGGCTAGAGCTTAATTTGGGCCTTAATCCAGCAAAGCACTTACACATGTGCATAGCAGTCACCAAGACTACTACCTGCATGCTTACAAATGAACCAGCACAATCCAGTAGAAAGACTGTGGGGTTGTATGCCTGGATTCTAGTCCTAGCTTTGTTAGGAAACCACTGTACAATCTTAAATGAAGTATCTCATCTCCCTGTGCTGTTGCTTCCACTTTCACTGTATCTCTGATTTAGCTAGTTAGACTTACAAGAGTTTCAGATCAGGAACTGGTCTGTCTTTCGTATTCATGCTGTACGCTGACCCCTGATCTTGCCTGTTTTATTACTTTAAAGCAAAAGAGAAGTTACACCGTTATGCACATGGGGATTTACTTTGCGGGATCAGGGCTTTGCAGGGTTATTGCAATGCAATTACACAGTTAAGTAAAACATACTGGGAAGCAAGAGATGCACAACTGAGCTATAAGAAAGCAAAGCAATACTGCAAGAGTCATTAAAAGTCATTAAGAATTTTGTTCAGGTTATTTGTTAACAAACAAACAAACAAAAATCACCAAAGCCAAACAAATATTGACAGACTATAGGCAAACAAAAAAAAAAAAAAAAAAAAAAGGAAGGGGAATTACAATTAAAAAATCAAATCCCTGGCTTTCTACGCACCTGTTCTTCTCCAATTTATTATGTACTTCCCTGGTCCCAACCCTGTAACCCAAACAGAACAAAGATAAACTCAGTGTCAGGTTTAAAACTACTGCCATTCAACCTGTACTTTCAGCAGTATGTGTGTGTCTAGGATATATAGGTAAATACTAAAAAGCAATAGACATGTTCAGATACCACTGCTTTAGTTTTAGTTGCATAGATTTCCACCTATACTGTATCAAGATAAAACCCATACTTTACATGCATATTAGATGGGATAAGCATTAACGCATATACTGCACACAAGATACAAACAGGTATAATGTGTGTATATATACACAGATACGGCTACTACTAACAACAGGGAAAGACACAAAGTATGAATTGTATGTATTTATACAGTACTAGATAGCCCAGATTCTGACCCATTTCTGATCTACATCTACACTCCAGTGGTGTAAGATTTATGCAGTTTCAAGCATACGGGACTTGGCAGACATACTTCAAACTGCTTTAGATTTTTACTGTGCCTGAAATAACACAGCTGAGCATAAATATGGAATGAAGCAATCCAGGAATCCTCCAGTCACTGCTAAAGGAAGAACCAGGGCGAGCTTCTGGTTTTTAGGGTTCTGGTCTGTCCCCACCCTCCAAATCAGAGGAATACTTTTAGGAAAAGCCAGACAAATTCATGTTATCTTAGTTTTCCAGCTACAGTGGCGATAAAGTACATTAGTAGACACGTGGAGATTTCAAGTATCTTCCGTACACTATGCAAAGTAATTATTTGCCTTTGGCTGAAAATACAGCAACACTGAGGTGAGCATTTCAGGAGGTACGTTAATATTTAATAAATATTCAGGTATTTAAAACCAAATATTTGACAGCCTTTTCCCACGAAACATTTACAAGCTGAAAAAGACATCTTTTCTGTGCTTATATCTAAAGGAGTAATTCTGGGGAGACAAGAAGCATCCACCTTGGGGTAACCCATCCAAATGCCTTTCAGGAAACCTTGCAACTTTCTCAGCATCAGAGAGGTATTCTTCTGGCATGCCTACGCCAAGAGCTCTAGAAATCCTGCACGGTAAAATGCTCTGACTATGGCACAGACACAGCAGTGATGCTGCCCTTTGCACTGGGACGACGGCCCTCCCAACTTCCCAGGAGCGAAGCTCGGCGTGACGCACGAGAGCAGTTTGCTGGTGCAGCCGCAGCCATCCCGCTGCCTGCTGCCAGGACAGCTGCTGCTCAGACAGCAAAACTCCCTGCAGCCTCCACCGGTACCCCCGTGCCATCGGAAACCCCCTCTACACCCGTCTGAACCCCCACAACAATGGCAGTGACAGGTTTGCTTGATGAAAGCACAAATATACTTATCGTTTCTGCAGCTGAGCATTTTATAGACAAGCTCTAAAGATCACAATCTATCTTAGAGGAATTATATTGGCATTTTGGAAAGGCCATTATCTTTACAAATTCTTATCTACGTGACTTTGGCTGTTTCCTTCTTTGTGTTTTGGGATCTCTACATCCCAAAGGACACTATGAACCCTTTATTTGTCCACTACATCTTACATCTCTCCCTGCTGCGGCAAGATGATATGGAAACTACCGCTCCTTACACGGAGACCATCCACAGGGAAGGTCAGTACCAATTCACAGCCCTGTGCTCGTGCTCCTCTCACAAGTGGGTTACAGTGGTTCTCCACTACAGCTCAAAGCAAACGCCGTAAGGACCACAGAACCTGGGGAAAAGAAAGTGAACTGCCGTGTCCTGACCTTCTCATACATTCAAAATACCAAGCTCCACTGAGGAGGGAGCAAAAGGGAAGGTCAGATACTGACCTGGCCAAAATGTTTCCTCCCAAGCAGGTCACTAGCCCAGAAAGGATTGCCTTTTGTCTGTCTCTTCTGCCGGCACTTGTTTTGGCTGGGTGGACTGCAGCAACTAGTAAGGCCTCCAGCTCTGCTGGGTCTATCTCAGCACGGCAGCCTGAGCCATACTGGAGTGGGACACGGCTGCCGCTGCCACGCTGCACAGCAGGAGAAGGAATCCAGATGGCATTTTGTCTAGCAGCACCTCCTCTGGACTACTGACCAGATCCCCACCCTAAAACCAGGGGTATGTTTGCTTTATTGCACTGAACACACAAGACGCACAAAGTGACTTTCTGTCCAGCCTCCATGGGATCAGCATACCATTTCAAACACTACTGCAAAGAGTTATCTAGCAGATACAGGCTGTCGGGAGAATGGTCACAGGTCTAGACAACATGGCCCAGGAGGAAAGACTGAACAGATCCAGGTCATTTATCCGGCAGGAAGGAAGACCAAGGGGCCAAGGTAAAAGCCTGCTGCAAAGAAGGGAACGATTTGTTCTCCCAGTCCACAAGAAATAATACTGAAGTATGTATTAGGATACTGTGGTCTGGAAACGACTGCCTAAGGAGAAGACAGTCTCTACCAGCCAAAGTCCTTAAGAACAAGTTAGACAAACACTAACCTGGAGCAACATCAGAGTCACAAGTCCTGTCCAAGGGTGAGGACAGATTAAACAGCCTTCAGTCCCTTCCAGCTGCAGGAGTTTTGAACAAGCAGGAGGCCCTTAGCACTTACAGCACTAAGAAATTGAAAGAGCAGCTAAGGTGATCTCTGTCCTGGGAAATAAAACCTCCCAGATCACATCCCAGTTTTCAACAAAGTTCCTGCTAGCAGCATTGCTGCACGATTTCCCCGACCAGTATAAGCAGACATCTTTTGCCAAACATAATACCGGATGCCACCTGAGATCAGACAGGCAGCGCTGGGACTTGCTTCCTAATACAGTTCTGGCTTGGAAAAAGAAAACCTTGTACAGAATCCTACAGTGTGTAGTCAGGGAGGAAAAATAAAAACCACCAAGCTAAGAAACCCTGCTATCAAAAAAACCAAACAGACATCCAAACATCCACGGATCCCGGTATTTCTGATCTGACAACTCTTTGCAACAGCAGTAGCTGCTCCAGGTCAATGCAGCTTTCGGTACCATTTTTGTCTGGTCCCTCTCAGAAGCCTCCACACACAAGGCGCACTCACCCTCCAGGTCTCTTCTTCTGCTCATTTGGTTTCGTGTCTTCCGCTGGAGCCAGCTTCAGGGCACCGAGCTGCGGGGCCGCTCCCGGGTGCTGCAGGGGCTGGTGAGGCTGGGGCTGGATGGGCTGCTGAACAACATGGTGCTGGGAGATGGCCAGGACCGGCGCCGCGTAATGCTGGAGCTGCTTCGGGCTGCCCGACGGGGGTGTAGCAGCTTTCCCATCCGGCAGAAGCGGGCCCGGTGGCCTCTGGATGACAGGCGCGACCGAAGATGCTTCCTTATTGACACCGGGAGTGCTTACGAGGGGCTGGTGGCGTTGTACGAGCGGCGGGGACAGGGTGGTCTGGGCTGCTTGCTGGGGGGGGCTGGTGACAACAGGGATGGGAATGACTGAAATGGGGGCAGCCAGGG
>JANZLQ010000089.1:952709-967503 GCA_026212715.1 Elanus axillaris | reverse complement strand
GTTCCTGTTGGTGGGGGCCGGGGCTGGGGGGGAGATGGGCACCAGCAGTTCGCTCCGGGGCTCCTCCGGGGGAACGGCACTGTTCGCCCGCAGCGCGCTGGCCTTGCCGGCCTTCTTCTGCTCCTGCTCCCTCTCCAGGCGGAGCTTCTCGTGCTTCTCATTCTCCTCTGAAAGAGAAACACCAGACAGTGATTAATGGCACTTCCCTGACCTTCCCCATCCACCGGCCTCCAACCAGGCTCGCGACCGCCTGCATTTCTGCGAGGGAAGCGGAGGCCTTGAGGGTAACGCAGCGCAGCCCACGGCACACCCCGACAGGACCCGCGCCCCTGGAGATCCAGCCTGTGTCCCAGCCGTGCTGCACCTTCCACTCATTGCCCTTGACTCCAGCGCCAGACTATTGAAATATAAACCACGTACTGTCCCCACATTCAGCCACGGAGCCCAAGCTGCCGAGGCAACTCCTGGCTCCTCTGCCGTTTGCAGCAGCCCCAACGTCTCCAGGGACGCCACGACTGCAGCAGCAGATGAAAAGCAAGACATCACACGACCAACCTCCTTCTCCCCCATCCCAGCACCGCGTGGAGACAAACAGCCTGATCCCGTCACCTCCCACTCCCAAGGTCCAAACCCACTAATGGCAAGGCCTTTCTGCCAAGAGCAAAGATTACTGAGCTGAACAAGGTTAACGGACTTTTGAGAGCTGTGGCAGGACCCAGCCAGGAGCCTGTGCCCGCTCCTCGGAGGGATCCGGTGTAGGTGCAGGATCAGTCCCCGCCGGCCCTTGCGCAAGCCCGCAGGGATGGATGGACCTGGCACCTCGAGCGATGCTTACTTCTGCAACACCTTCCCAAAGCCCTCCCTGCTTGTGTCCGTATGCAAACACATCACTGCGCTCTGCTTTGTAGCGGAAGAAACCAATCCACAACAAAACTTTTTAAATCCTTCCTTTTCTATTTTTAAGTTGGCAAAGAGCTATTGAGCATTTTACCAAGGAGCCCGCCCTGGCCCTGTGACAGCCCCAGGACAACACCAGCGTTCACTTCCAGGGAGGTAAGGACAAACCCAGAGAACAGCCTCAACTAACAGCATCTCAAGAAAAACCTGTGCATTTCAGGATCCCTTCTAAACTACAGCCAGTGTGCAGGAGACAGGGAAACCTCACGAGCCAGGCATCCCCTGCTCCCAGTTCTCCCAGCACTGACCCAGGACACCAAATGGCTGAGAGATAAACAGCAGCCGCAGGACTGGTTGTAACCAACCGTCCATGCAGGGCAGGGCAGGCTTCTTTGGTTAAAATACCCTGTATTTTACACTACCAAGTGTAAATCTTAGCTCAATGGGCTTTACAAACGATACAAACCCAACAGGGCCCTTTTTTACTGCTGTGGATTTTATTCAGGCTCTTAAACTTAGCTTTGATGTGCGTACGTTTCTGTATGTTTTTAGAACACTAGACAAAGTAAATGAAATCTGTGTGGCCCGACTAGCAAAATAAACCTCATTAAATGCGATCCAGGTCTCCAGCTTTAATTGTGTGAACATGGCACAAATGAAATTTATTTATGTAAGTCCTGTGGCGCCAGTGGCCCTGGCATCTAGACGTCTCACAGCCTTAATCAAATACCTCCAAACCCGCTGTCCATGAAGCTCAGTGGATCCCGTTCCTAATGGCCTCCAAGGAGTTGCAACAACAAATCATGCACGAACAGCATGCTTCCAGCTATGACTTCTTCATAGTAATATACAAATATTTGGAAAATAAACTCTTACTTCATCAAGCAAGGGATCAGAGTAGTGACGCATACAGTCTGGTATCCTCTCTTATATCCAGTATCAGGTAATTCAGAGGAAGCTCCAATAAACATCCCGAAAGAACCTGTCCACAGGAGAAGCTTGGGCTTGACCTAAACACTGTAGTCAGAGTGTGTATTTAGGAAATTTGATAGAAAAGCACGTATACTGCAACCTGGAATTACCAGGTTACGCTCAGCCCCCCAGTTATCTTCAAGAAGAAGCTGTATTAAATACAACAAGCGGAATAAGAGGAAAAGGGCCTCCCCTGGTCAGGCAACCTCACCAGCCACGGAGCTGCTTGGGTACTTTCTCACCCAGCTTTTGATTTTGAGGGGTGTAGTGCAAGAGCAAGAGAGAGCAATAACGGGAACAAAACTTTTATTCCCGATTCTGAATGACCTTTGGTACATGTGACCGCACAGTGTCACTGTCCCTGATTCAGAGAGGATGTGACTTCCTGAAGTTCCCTCCAGCCCGGGATTTCTACAGCATACATCATATTTCCTCCAACCTTCATTAAAGCACTTTGGCCCAGCTCTGCTCGCAGGTTTCCGGAACAACTCCGTCCAGAGCCCCACCAGGCCTGCAGCAGAGCATCCGAGACCCCCGGGCGGAGGAGGCCAGCGAGGAGCCCCCGAAGAGACACGCAGCATGAGCTTCGGCGAAGGCAGCCCAGCACCGTACCTGCTGCCGGAGAGGGGAACTAGAAACCTTACAAACCTTAGCAGCCCTAGTTCAACACTCAGCTGCAGCAACAGCCTGAACACGCACACCTCCTGAGACCAGGAACGAGGTCAAGCACCCAGCTGACAGCGTAAATACTGCCCAGCATCTACACGAGGAGAAAGCAACACCTGGATCAAGCTCCAGCACCAGGGCTGCATCCCCAGGCTCTAACCCCGCAGCACTTGGAAAGGCACCATGTGAAATTCAGTGATCTGGAAAGATTTCGCATCCAAAGAGTACTTTTCCCATGGTTGCCCAAAACTCAGATCCAAAATTTTAATTCAACTCCTTGTAGCACCAAGGAGGAGGGTAAGTGAGCTCAAGATCTGACTGACTCCAAAACGTGAGGTTGTTTAAACAGAAGCTCAGAGTCTGAATGCAGTACTTCTCTGTATTTTCTCAAAATATTTCAGGGTAGATTATCAACATTTCCTTAAAGAAAGAAGTAAAGCAGGGCAGGGTGGCAAACACTCCAGCAAGAATCCCCCGATGTAAACAACATAAATCTTAGCCACCAGTGATTTCAGTCTAGTTCAATTGAACAACATTAATAACTAATAAAAGCCCTTTGTCTGCAATTCTTTTGCTCTACTTTGCTGCTTGGTTTGCAGCCAGAGCCAACGCAATGGCCCCGGCACAGGATGCAGGAGGAAATTCAACCCCGGTGACCTGCTGACTAATGGTGTTTTCTATGTGCGTGTTTGGCCACGCAGCCAGCCAGCGCCGGGGCGGCACAGGTAGCGGGTCTCTGGGAGAGGGAGAGCGTCCCGGGAGCCGACCCGGCACCAGCCCCTGCCGGGCACACGCCAACGAAAGCCCGCACAACTTCCACCCAGACGTGAAACTGCACCGTGCTGGACAGGAGGGCAGCAGCAAAGAAGTCAGTGGAAGCTCCTGGCACTGCTCAAGGTCCCGTGAGGACAGCAGAACCCAACGATGCTGAATTCACTCCTGCGCTGGATTCTGGCACTAACATCGGGACAGTGCAGGGGATCTAGATAGGAGACCTGCAGTCGAGCTCTGCACTGACGGCAATGCCTTGCAGTGCGCAACCGGGAGTCAGCGGTGAAATTCCTACAATGAGTAATTCTCATTCATTGGGGAAGCTGAGAGAACAGGAAAGCAAGGTTACAAGCGTGCACTGCTGATCAGAAATATTTATGTAAATGTCTCTGCGAAGCAGGTGCAGCCCTCAGGCTGCTGACAAGCTGCCAGCCAGGCCTTTGGTGTTGCAAATCTTGAGCTCCCTCGAGCTAAAGAGTTTATTTCAAGGACTGGTTTTTTAGCCAAAATCTGACACCGGTGAGCCACTGTCCTCTGTGTCCGACTCATCCACAGGCAAAAGGGAACCATGCTATCGACCCCTCCTGCCAGTGAGAGGATTGAAGGGTCTGTGCAATTCCTAACACATACACACACACCGCCTGGGGACAGAAACACTTCCACCGAGCTAGGAAGAGCTATGGAGATCTCCGTCTCCTGCTCACTTTGTACTCGCACCTTGCAAACAAATTAAAGACACGCTTTAAAAAAGCCCCCAGAGCTCCTTGTTTTTCCCTGTGAAATAAGTTTACCCACTGTCCTTCACAGATACAGATAAAAACAATGAACGGTCACCAGCGTGCCATGTGCTCAGGCACACACATGGCTTTCTTTCACATGCACTTGGTGCAGGAGCTTCTGCAAGCCCAGTATGTAGAAAGCACAAGAGGCTTAGGGCATTTTCTGGGGCTCAGAGGGACAGCTGAACCGGCAGATGCACACCAAAATTACATGTAATTTCCACTCATTCTTGACACTTCCACTAAAAGGACTGAGAACACCAAGGGAGCGACCCAGCCACGTGAAACCTCACGGGGTCTGAACCACGGCCGAGGGAACCTCACCCTGCCCACACCGCACCGCCTGCCCGTGTCGCGAGAGCGGGGGACCTCAGCTTCCCGGCCAAGCCCCCGAGGCGGTCCGCCGTAAAGGAGGACAACAGCGAGGCCAGCAGCAGCAGGATGAAACAGCAAATCTTGTCACAGGAGGACACGGAAACAGGGTCAGCGTTCCTGACCAGCGGACTGATGCTATTCTAGGGCCCCCATGGTCCAGGAATACACAGTGCCAGGCACGCTTTAACTTTGTTACCTAATAATCTGCCGGGTTTAAATTTATCTCCTCCCTTTTGCCTGCCCTGGAAATGCCACCCATCTGTAACAGCAAGTGCTGCCAGCAAAGAGAACAGCCGTGCAGGCAGAACCGCACGTGCTTCCCGGGCCGGCAGCACGGCCCGGCAGCGGCCAGGGTACGTCACTGAGCCTCCTGCCTAAGTCATGCTGCAGGAGCACTGTGTGAGCATGCCTTTACAGAATCTGAGTGCCTTTTTAATGCTTCTGTTTTTTACTAGGGACGCTATCAGTACTCAGAGCTCATGAACGGCATGTGCCTTTGCATAATCAATCTTACCTCTACGTATGCTTAAAGGTCCCTCCCCAGTACAGAGAATATTACTTAACTCCACAAACAGTTAGGCATTGGCAGTTCTGTGGTGTCATTTTCAGAACAGTCTGAAGTGTTTCTCTGAATCATTCAATCCTTCCGGGAGCTTATACTGCACACCATGAACTGCCACAGACCTGGAGAAGAGGGCCCTGGATTTCACTCGCACCGGTTCTACAGCAGCGTCACCCACAGGAGTCACTCCTCGTTCATACCAGGGAAGTGCTGGGGACAGAAAGACTCTCCGGATTTTTTCCATTTCAGAGGCTGGCCTGCCCATGCTCGGGGAGGGGGACCCCCACGCTAGAGAGGAAGGGCAGGCTGCAGCCTGAAGGCTGGTTTCTGTTTCTAGAGGTCCCAGACTCTGGAAGGGAGAACCAGAAAAGGGAAGATAAGAACAGAGTCAGCAGTACTGGAGACCAGCAAGGCTCAGCCTGAGCCAGGCAAACTCTGACTCATAACTAAGGCTGCTGACACAAGAGGCTACGCCAGCAAACAGCTGCTGGAGCTTTCAAGAGCCTAGAAACAAGCTGGAGGACTGAGACTCTTTTGATATTGTGACCCCTTTCTCTGAGCCCCTCTGAATTTTGGTTGACAACAGCACAACAGAAGCCCAGCCTTCCTCCCCCATCTTTGCTAAAACCACTTTGTTTGGCGTCCACCCCTTTGCACCGCTGCTTCTCCATCAGTAACGTGGCAGCCCTGAGATACAGCACTTCTCCCCAAAACCCGGCCGGGTGCCGGCTGTGCCTGTGGCTGCCGCAGGCCCTCACCGGTGAGACCACGGTAAAGAGCTCACTGCAAGGCACCTGATGACTCTTCAGTAAGACCGCTCGCTCCCTTGCTGCTGCTGCTCATCTAGGTGCTGTGTTCAGATTTCAGCCTGCTACCAAAACGTCCCATTTTCCTTCCTATTCACACACACTGGGCCACATTGTCTTCTTAAAGGAAGACTAAACCGTATCTTTAAAAGCATGCTATTCATAAAGGATACTGAAATGCTTCTTGATTAGAAATCAGAAGCTCATAGTACACTCCAAAGGAGTGAGAGCTAAGCCAGCTGTCCTGGGATTTCAGTTTCAGGGTTTCAGAGACCCTAGCTCCTACCTGAAATTCTCTCCGCTGAGCTATCCTCACTACACTGGCACACCACACGCTCTTCATACCTTATCTGTAGACGATGTCACCGTTCACTATTAATAACAAAAAATACTCAAATCTCCATTTTCTCAGCCAGAAGATGATGACAGATTTATGCCATATCTGTAAAAGCAAAGGAAAATCAGCCTTCACACAAACTATCCCTCCTTAGCACCAACCAATACAGACCATTAGTGGTTTCAGCATGATGGGCTTATCTGTAACTCTTAGAAATCAGTGACCTCAGTATCCAAACCTGAAATAAATTAGAGAAATGACAAGGTGATCCTCTTGCCTGATACAGTCTAGGGAGCAGACATGCTTTATTCCCACTTTATGGAGACAGATGGCTTACAACGAAGCGTGTATTTCCTTTCAACAAAACCATCGCAGCTCCTGGAACGCAGAACGGAAGGTTGGAAAGACCCTCAAGAAATCTTGTCGTTCATCTGCCAAGCCCCAAAGAAGAACTGACCGTAACTAAACAATACCTGGCAGACGTTTCTCAAAACAACAACTTCTCAAACCTCTATGGATAATAATTTACACTGTGCTTTAATTTGCTATTCCAGTGCTTACTGAAACCCTGAATCAGCTCCAGATAGTCATTTTAGCTGCATTTTAGTTACAGGTGACTCTTAGTGGACAGAAGAAAGAAATAAAGGGCCAGGATTTAGCAGTACTACAAAGGAAAAGAAAACAGATCAAGACTGCTGGAAAAAAAAAAAAAAACAACATCGCGGACAGCCTTATACACACACAGACCACCTCAATGCCTTCAAGCCACAAAGGTGCCGAGCACGTCGCATGCCGTCTCCGCTGCAGCACCAAAGTTGGCAGGCTGGACTGATGTGAAACTCCTGTTGTACCTTTCTGCAGAGTTCAGGATAAAGTGCAGAAAAGCACCAGCTCCGACGGGCAGAGCGAGCACCATGGTCGACTACTGACTCCGCTCCATCGGCTGAGGAGCTTTACCCGGGCAGACAACCAGCTGAGCTGTTTCTATACGAGATGCTGTCTCAATGCTTTTCCATTGGGCATTGGCATTTTTAAGAAAAAGGGAGATAAAGTCATGTGTTCTGATAAGCCGTTATTTGCAAGCTGGACAGCTTCTGTGTCGCAGCTCAGAGCAAAAAGCAGCTCTGACGACAGGCGGGATCCAACCCCACCTGCTCCAACACACAGGAGGAAATTGCTGTCTCCCTTTCTGGCCCTGGGACAGCGTGGCACACTGAAGTCCGCAGAAACACAGCAAAAACGATGACGCGCTTTCAATGTACTGGTCAGGAAAGAATGGTAAACATGAGCCGACTTAATAAACCGTATTACAAACAAACTACGCGCTCTTAAAACAAGACAAAAAGCCCAGACACTTGACGTGCCCACAGAAGAGACTCCGAGACCCCACTTCACCACTCACAAGCAGTTCTCAGACCCTCAGCATGCAAGTGGTCTGCAAACTTCTGTAAGTCAGACAACACACTGCTTGTATTTTACACGCGCTAGAAACTGAAGCAAAGACAGGTTAAATGACTGGGTATCACACACTGAGTCATGGCAAAACCGGATCTATTGGTTAATTACCAGTCTGTTAGGTAAGTGTATTTGCTCAACACCAGTTCACGTAACATTCCTCGATCCCCGTGATGAGAACAACAGCCCGCTGCTGCACCTTCATCCCAGCGCTGTGCCAGGGGATGTTTTCCCAGGCTGCTCACACTAGTCAGCTCTCTTCTCAAGGAAATGAATGGAAATGTGCAGATTCAGAATCTTATCTCCATACTTGAAAAAGGAAAGGAGGTAAGAATCCAAGGGTATCTGCCCATCAAAGCAAAATACGTGCGCACAGGAGTTGAAAGCTTTCCTCAATCATCAGAATTGGCCACACCAGGGATGTTATCCCTGCCACCTCTCAATTTACACATACGTTGCTCTCAGACATAGAGCAGGGCTCTTGCCAGAGTCAACGTCTAACTCGTGGAGTCAGCGTGCCGGTACCCCGAGAGGAAGAGCAGGTTCTGGGAGCAGGCCACATCCTCCTCCAGCACACAATACAGCATCACTGCGATTCCGCCCACCTTCGTAACAAAAACCGAGAACCTACAGCATCATCTGCCAATGGTCCGGGCACGCACTAAATGTGCATTCCTCACGAAAAATACTTGGTATCATCTCTCTTTGCTCAGCTTCCTGCAAATGGACAAGAGCTCGATCCACATCGCGCCTAAAACTACAGCATGTCCGCATTAGCAAGATCCTGCCAGGGATCCTGAACCAGGGAGCATTCTGTGCCGCAGTGGGAAAACCTGGTGTCTTCTGAGATGCACACATACTCAGAGATTGGTCTGGAGACGCCATGAGCAAGGATGCACTTCTAACAAGCTAAATGGGTATACGAAGGAAACAGAATCCAGAATGTGACCAAATTTTCTTCTACATACAGCCCTGAGCGTAGAAACACAGAGGAAATGCCTTACTTTATCAGGTGCTGCTATGGCAAAGATCAGAGGCCAAAGGACAGACAGGGAAAGCCCAAGGGAATCTTTAACTAGCAAGTAGAGTGAATTGTACCATCTGCAATAAGATAGACCTGATTTCAGTATGAAACACTCCTTATTCAGCCCTATCCCATCCTCTGCAATGTAATGCAGGCAGCTGTCAGTCAGGAGATGGGATGTTCAGTGAGTCTTGGGGCTTTCCACACTCCAAATTCCACATCCAGCTAGACAGGAGACAGGGAACCAGAAAGCTCGACTTTACTTCTTGCCTTATCAAGGCACAGCTTTAGGTAGGGAACCTCAGCTCTTCCACCCGGGACCTTTCAGAAGTGCTGCAAAACTCAACTAAGGACTATAAAATGCTTTGATGTCCCTTGGTGAAACAATTTATCAGCCAACGGAAGGGAAGTTTGGGGTATTTTTGGCAAGGAAGGCCTGCGAACTTTGTATGCTGTATTTGGTACTTGTCATTCCCTTTCTAAGCATACCCATATGCCGGTATGTGTAGAGAAGACAGGAGGGGATGAAGATAGGAAACGAAGGACAACTTAAGTGCAGTTCTACTTCTTCCCTCAGACTGCAGCTGCACGTGTGGCTCTGCCCTGAACCGGAGCCCCCAAAAGCAGCATGCAGGGTGGGCAGCCAGCACACTCCCCAGCACTAGATATCTCAAATACCTCAAAAGCAACAAATTAAAAACAAAGAAACCCTTTCACATATTGGATATGATTACACTGCGGGACTCACTGCCACAAGATACCACTAGAGGATCAGAGCTCTCTTCAATTTAAAAAGAAAAAAAATAATAATTTTGATGTTTATATAGCTTTGTCAGGTTTTGGGGGAGTTCAGCATTTTATAGACAAAATTGAACTGGTGTGCCCCAACTTCCAGCCTTGCTGTTGGCCCATGACACAGTGCCACCTCCCAAAACAACGAGATAAAGAAGTTACTTTAGTGCATCAGGAGAGATGAGCTGTGCAGACAACATCAGATTTGGAAGGGGTCCTCTGCTGCAGCCAGTGTGACTCCCTTGCCCTCCACCACCAGGCCTGATTGCCTACAGCAGGTCTGCACTCCTCAAAGTCAAAAAAGGGGAAAAAAAAATAAAGGAAAAGAAAGGCAAGCACAACAGCTAGTCTAGCACCTGAGTAACAAGATAGGTTGGGATTAGGTGAGGCAATTATTTTCCAGAAGCCAGCCTGCTGTCAAGCTTATTCTGTGGTTTCGGCAGACCTATGCAGACTCCGGAAAGTGAAGCTTGCGTTCCTGCCTAGCAATTTCTACCCGCCCCCTGTGGCACTGGCATCCTGCAGAGCAGCAGCGTAGCTCTCACGTACCTGGAAGCCTTTGGAAAAAGATAAACACGGCACTCCTTGTCAGGAGGTGCTTTAGCTTCTCCTGGAAGAAATCCAGGTGGATGTGCTGCCTGCAGCACACCAGCGATGAGTGAAGACATGGCCACAGGCACCCAGAGGTGCTCAGGACCTGCGTGCATCCCACGCTGGCCAGACAAAAGCCAGCTGTGGCCTAAAAGCCCTACAGGGTTTCTGGGGATGCGTCTCAACATTATACTCATGGGACCTGTCAAGAGACACCAGAGGAGGACCACACAACCAAGCCGTTGCCAAAACAGAGATGCTGGGTGTGAGCTGGTCCTCTTCCTCACCCATCAGCACGAGGTGGGGGGCACTACGGACAATGGAAATCTTTCTGGTCACCACACATCTTGTTATCAATCCCATGCAATTAAGATGTGTGCCAAAATGGCAGTTTAGATGAGATGGGAAAAGACCAGAACTATGCTTACTGTCCGGTCACCACCCTTGCTGGCAATGTTCAAAAAAATGAAAGACAATAAACACAATTGAGCAGCATCAAGCAAAGCAGAGAGCACAAGCCGAGCGGGTCGTAGATGAGCATCTATGGGAAAAACCCTAAGAAAACAAATATTCATTACTTGCAATTATAAATAGATTTGTTTTCTTAGATCATGAAACATTCTTGGATTAACCTAAATTCAAAGAAATCAGCCACCCTCTAATTCAAGTCAAATGTCTCTGGAGTTTGCAAGTAACAGACAGAAGAAGCATCTCAGTTAGTGGGTTTGCGCATGTGCAAACATATGCATTTATGTGTATGCGAGCCACTTGCTTACAGAAAAAGGTTTAGCAGCAGCAACATTATGAAGCGTGAAAGCGCAACGTGGACGAGACAAGAGTGCTTCAAAACCCTGACGCCCAAAACAATCAGAAAGGCTGAAGTATGGGGCCAACATGGTGTACGTCCAGGGTGTGTCTGTTATTGTTTGCATTCCCGTGGCATTAATATTATAAGAAGAAATGCGTAACATCAGCTATCCCCCTCACCTCCCCCAAATCCCACAAATTTATGAGATCCAAGTAACATTATTACTACTCCAAGTAACATTAGTATCTTCATTTACATAACATTTGTCATCATGTAGGAGAACAGGTCTGCTGAGCCTATAAACAGGAATACAGATGACGAGCCAAACCACTGAAGTTTCATTTTCGTTACATCTCTCCGCATATCTACATAAATCCGTCAGACACATTTGTAAGAAACTATTTACAAGTCCCACAAGTCCAGCACAAAGCATGCAGCAAAACCAAGCACAGTCACAGGATCAAACTGGGATACGCAACGAGCACACAAGCAGAAGAACCTCCAAAACCCACTACATTATCTCAGTCAGTAGCAGAAATGCTTGTGTTGTGGAAGTGCCATCAAGAGTGAGGATTCTATAGATGTAAAAATCAGTAGATATGTCTGGGTAGTTGTTTAATTGATAAGCATACAATTTCCTCTAATTTAGTCGGTTACTTGCATTTCATTCGCTCCCAGTTTACTTGGGAGATAACAAACCAATCACTTGTGCTGCGTCCTTCCAATACAGCAAATATTTAGCAAAGTCTGAACTCAGCTTTAATGACGAACAGCACAACTCAAGGATCTCCACAGCACTGAAGTCTTTTTCGCCCCTGAGGTCCCAATCACAACTGCACCACGTTGCTGTACTCTGTCAGGCTGTTACTCTCGTAAGTACATCCCAAGCTGATGTATTTAGACTCTACTTTTTCCAGCGATTTCAAATGATGTTCTCTGAAATATTAATACATGTAATATGTAATATTCAACAGGCTTTTGGGTAAACATCTTGTAAACACGGTTTGAACCATATTGCAGGCAGTCCCCGATTACCCAGGAACACAACTGACACCGCTGCGTACAGGCCGACGGCGGGGCAGGCTCCGTGTTAAAAGCCGCCTGGGTTTCCCTGCGGTGGGTCAGAGTGGCCCGTGGCGGGACTTCAGCCCAGCCACGCAGGCAAACCCAAAGAGCGTGTCGCAAACAACCCCCCAAAGCGATAAAGGGCCCTCAGAGAGCTGAAGGCACAGAAGAAGACTTCCTCTGCTTATAAATTAAGAAATGCAAAGCCTGCATGGCTTTATTTTCCACTGGTGGAAGGGGCTGAAGGAGCAGGAAAAGCCACGCGCATACCTGCCGGAAAACGAAACAGACCTGAGCAAAGGCAGCGGTCACAGCCGGGGAAATGGGACGTTCTGCGGCACTTGTGTCAGGTTTGAAAGCGCCTGGACGCCACGCGTGTGGTCGTGAAAACCAGCACCTCGATGAACACAGCAGGACCCGACACCGAAGTCGAGTGCTGCTTTATCTGCAGACCTGCAAAACGCAGCGTGCGCTGCACGAGGCAGCACGCAGGTGCCGGGGGATGGCAACCCCCTGCCTGCACCGCTGGCCTCCTTTCTCCTGGCGCTCCGGGGGGTCTCCGGTGTCACACGTAGCACCGTGCACTACGTGGAAGGAGAGGGTAGATGTTGGGGTACATGGTGGGGTAGGTGTTGTTCTCACAGCTTTGCAGACACCACTTTCCTCCCTGAAGGACACGATTTCATTCCAGCTTAGTCCACAGAGCTCTCCCAGCAGCTGTACCCTGCGCTACTGCCGAAAGCTTGAGATTATTCAACCCCGCAGCCCAGGAACTATCAACCGCAAAAAGAAGTACAAAGCAGTGAGAAGAGCTGCCGGCCTGACCTCCCAGCAAGTCCAAGGACAACGTGAAGATCCAACTGCTGCATGCTTTCAGGGAATCCTTCTTCATCTCTTCTTTTCAGAAAGCTCTCCTTCTCGGTCACACAGAGACAGTCCTCCACCACCTCCGTCCAGCTGGGAAGTGGCCACGGCGCTCTCCAGGCAGGCAGAAGGAGCAGCTATGCCTCACGCACCGACCGCGTTTTCACCGGCAAGTACTGCAGCGCTCCACGTCGCCGGGAATCCCCGCGAAGGGGACCGGCCATACCTTAACCCTCTTCCCTGCCAAAGCCATCCTGCTCTCGCCTCTCTAAAACCTTTTTTCCGGTTTTTCCTTCTATCCGTTTTCTTCCTCATAAAGACAGGATGATGAACATCTGCCTGAACGGAAGACTTTTTCCTCCTTTATTCCCAGGTTTGAAAAAGCAACAGCTTAAATATTTACAGTTTTTTCCCACCTCACTGGTGGGAAAGCCTGGACACCAGCTGGGCAGACCCACAAGGAATGACCGCGGCCCACGCTCACTGTCGCGTTAGCAGGCATTCCCGAGCAGGTTCCTGTCCTGCTCTCCTGCCTGAAGCCAAGCACTCCGCACCGCCTCCGTCAGCTTTCGACCCAGCAGCCTTAAATCAGTTTTATTTTACGTTTTTAATGTTGCTCCCCAATCGGATTGGTTTCAAGGCCAGACTGCACCCCCAGAGTTGCGCAGTGTAACTGTGGGTGTAATGCAGACCGTAAAGCTTCTCGCAACACGCGTTTTGAAGGGGGAGGAGAGGAAGAAGGCGGCGAGGGAAGGAAGCCAATCTAGAACGCTTCGTTGTTGCCCGAACAGTCTTTCCCAGCTATTTCTCTGCTTGTGCTCTCCCCTGACATCTTCCTGTTACCCAAAGTTCAGGCGACGGGGCTCCTCCCTCTCATGCCACACATCTTCCTGGTGCTCACCACTTCCCTGAAGTAGCCACGTTTGCACTGACGCTGCTGCTCCACCAGCCAGTTCAGCCCTGACATGTCTGTTGCAGCAGAAATGGTAACTGCGAGTCTGTCAGAGCAGAGCACAAAGCACCCGGTCAGAACCGAGGGAGCGCTGTGCCGGGTGCTGGGCAAACTCACCCAGGCAGCTCCTGCCTGGAGCGGGCTTTGGCGTAAAACAGCATCTCCACACATCCTCACGTGCTGCTGCATGCCACTAGAAAGCCCACCTGATTTCTTTTTCCTGGTGCATTGCCTTGCCCATGCCCCACTCAGGAACCATTTCTGCCTTCACGGGCTACCCAACACTTCTGCCCCCCCTGCCTTGCAATCGACACTTCTTCCAACGCGCCCCAGACCCCCACTTGTCGCATCCGTTTACAGAACGTCCTCGTGGCGTGGGGCAGCTGGATAACACCTAAAATCTTTTCCAGCAGCAGAAGACGTAATACCAGTTCTCCAGTGTTTAACCTCCGCGAGACCCAGAGCACGGTCCACCACCTGTGAGCCCCAGAGCTGCGGATGTTCACAGCCGCTGAGCACGGCTGAGGATGGAACAGCCACGGGCTCAAGACAGGCGCCCGGAGCTCTGTCACCCGCCCCACTCGGGGCTGCAGGGACAGCTCCTGCCTCGCCTGGGCTGGGAAAAAGAGGACCACCCTACTCCGTAAATCCACGGGTTTTCTTTCTTATTCAGGAAGCCTCTTGCCCCTGCACGTCTCCGAGCTGTCTTGCTTCATAACATCCACTATCTCCTGCATGACTCATCACTGAAACAATGGGTTTGCGGCCCCAGCCCGGCAGTGACACACAAAGAGCTGCTGCTCCCTCCCGCTCCTGCCGCAGGTACACGCTCCCGTCACCGAGCTACCGCTGCAGCGCGGCTCCGTCGCCCCTCGCAGACCCAACGGAACGAAACGCTCCGGCGGGGGATCCCTTCCCCGGGAGCCGGGAGCGACGCCGCCGCCGAGACCAGGCGCCGCGGCGCAGGCAGCCGGCCCCGGGGAGAAGCGGGGAACCCGGGGCAGGGCCGGTCCCGGACCCCGCTGCCGCAACGTCGCGCAGCGGGCCGGCGGGGAGAGGGGCAGGGCGGGCAGCGCCG
>JANZLQ010000089.1:911144-944079 GCA_026212715.1 Elanus axillaris | reverse complement strand
CCCCCCCCCCCCCCCCCCCCCCCCCCCCCCCCCCCCCCCCCCCCCCCCCCCCCCCCCCCCCCCCCCCCCCCAACAACCTCACGGCGCGACGGCCCGGGGGACCCCCGGTTGGGGGACCCCCCCCCCGACCCGACCCGGGGCTGTGTTTTGGGGGGATCTGGTTCTGCTGCGCCGGGAGCCGAGCCCGTCCGGCGGGGCCCGGTGCCGGCAGTGGCGGGCGGCCGCCGGCAGATGGACCCCCCCGGCTGCCGCATCCCGGCCCCGCGGCGGGGAGCGGGGACACGGACACACACACGACCCACCGGAGCGGGGAGATCCCAGCCGGGTCCGTGCGGGAAGAGCTCTCCAAACGCGGAGGCTGCGGAACGCGTGTCCGGGCGATAACCGGCCTCGAGGTCCAGCCGTAGCCAGCAATCAGAATAAATCATATCCTGAAGGTGTTCCGCCGTTCTCTGTCTCCACGCCATCACCATGTCAGCACTGCGGCGCGCTCGTGTTATTTCAGTCCTGCAAACATTTCTGGACCACTCGGGTAAGGGTTTATGGTACCGCACGTGGGTTTCTGCGGCAATACGGGGGGACCGGTTTCTATCAGAGACCGCCAAGTTCACCCACGGCATCTGAGACATCCGCGCGCGCCGCCGTTAGTCCTCGTCTTCAATGCAAAACCACTACAAGCTCTGTAAGTCTACAACTAAAATAAAACCAAAGCGACCAAAAGAGAATACGCCGGTGACACGGCCAAGCAAGAAGTGAGGATGCGAGAGTTTGGGTGGGCGAACCGTATCTGCCTGGGCAGCGGAGAGGGACGCGCGCTGTAAAACTGGTCTTGAACCACGAAGCGAGGTGTCGGGACGCAGAAGGCAGCGCAGACGCCCTGTGTTTTCCCCACGTAGCAAAGGGGCTGACCCCTGCTCCAGGTCCCTTCCCTGCAGAGCCCCGGCCGCGGCCTCGGCCGTGCAATCCCCGCCTGCCCAGCGGTCTCTGTCCCCCAGTTTATAAAGCCAAGGGTGAGCAGGCGTGATTGGGGCAGGATGCAAGGCACCGTAAGCAGCCACCTATTTCCAGCACCAAACAACCACTGTCAATAAACCTGCTATAAATGTCAGCTTCAGACATTGTCTCAATAACTTACTGTGTAAGGATAATGCACTGCCTTGGTAAGGGGCAGTGTAAAGACCAGTTTGCTAGCGGGCGTTGTGTGATGACAATTACTGAGGGGTTTTCATATGTAGGGTCAATCATTTGATGGGTGGAAGCTGGCGTATTTAGGCGAGATTATCACAGCGTTGCTGAATAGCAGCGTTTGGACCTCTTCAGAGCAGCGTTTCTCAGCCGTCAGGCTCCTCTCTGGGGAGGCTGTGACCTCTGCGGGACGCAGAGACTGGCCTAGAGAAAATGGGAGGAGAAATATTTGCTGCTCCCTGCAAGTTCATTTAAACCGAGGACTCAGCAAAAGAGCACTTAATAGATGTTTCTTGCTTTTCATGAGTTAACCAAAGCTGACCCAGCACGAGAGGATAATCAACACATTCTGCCCTGTTTGCTACAGTCAGTAAAGGTGCAGAATATTAAAAATAAAATGAAGTTCTCAGAGAAAATACATACCTATCATCAACATCTCTACATGACTTAAACCCGTACAGGAGTGTATTAAGCTCTTCAGAGACAAAGTCTCTGCGCAATGACAGTGCAAACACCCATCTAAATAACTTATGTGTCAACGTGCTATTTTATTTTTAAATGTATTCTACAATATACCTGTGAAAATTGAAGTTTCTGAATGGCACAAGCCAATTCGATTTGACAAAAGTTCTGAAAAAGGATTTTATTTAGATTTATGATAAATATCTGCATGGTTCATAAAAACACAATTTTCCCTTTCTGTCTATATGTGCTCATGCTTGTATTGAACATTTCTATGTGGTAGCATATGGTCATATTAAATGGAATGATAGCAAAAGCAGGTTTTAAGGAGAAGCAGCTCTAAAAATCATGCTTTGTGCTTGCAGTAGGATAACACTATTGGACACTATAAAACCTCAATAACATAACATATAACATAAAACATAACACAACATAACATACTGTTAGAAAAGACACACACCCACCTCTTTTTTTTTTAAAGCAGACACTGAAAAGGAAGAGAGTTCAAAGTTTGCCTGTATCTTAAAACAATCGCTGTCTGGATCTGCTCTGAGAAGGGCCAGAGCGATCAAACTGCCACAATCTAGTTTAGCAGGCAATGTGCACATAAATTATTCAGCATTCTAAAATCTAAAAATCAATGCTTTATACTGCGTAACCCAGCTTAATGTAACAACCAGAAAACCAATTTATGAGCAATTTTAGAGTAGGTTTTCCCACAAAACCTCAAAAACTGCAATTGCAACACAGAACAAGAGGAACGAGCCTTCGCCTCCCCTGTTACGCACGTATACCATTTTGTAGGATACACGCTGGGCTGGCAGCATACACTGTGACTCTCAGTGCTGGCTACATCCTAACCCTCCTCCCCCTTGAAGTATAATTAATAAGGAGCTCTACATAAAATGCTGACCTAAGTCTTTCAAAACGTTCTTACTCCCTGAAGTAGTAGTGCTGTTGCTGCTCGAGCCCTCGCATACCTCACTGTCATTTCTAAGTCTTAGCAGGATGAATCACAAAAAGGGAGAAGCAATATACCGTGTCTGCAAACTCCAACCTGTGTGGTTTACTGACAGCTGCATCACTGCAATCAATGTAAATAGTAGCTATACATAAACAGACAACAATAGTAAATTCATCTGTATTCCCTCCAGTACCAAGCCTACTATCAGGGCTTAAATAATTAATACTCTGGCTTATGATGTACCTTTCACCCCAGGATCTCGAAGCGCTTTGCAGTGTGTGGGGATGGATTTTTATTTTGCTGGAGTAAATAGGGTAGAGAAAGATTAACTGACTGACCAAGGTCATGCTGCGTGAACATTTTATTTCTGCTCTACCGTTTAACTGGATAGCTGCTGTGACCTTGTAAAGCTAGAAGAAGGCTGCATTTTAAAGCTAACAATGTAAATATAATCTCCCTTAAAGCGTACCATATGTTTGTGATTAGGCAAAAGAAAAAGCTTCAGAAGAACTGCTGGTCGTGAGAGTGTTCACAGTGTTCTCCAGGGTATAATAGCTGGAATTTTCAGTGGAGCCTGAGAGAAGTAGATGCAAAGCTACCCCTCTATTTCAAGGAAAAATTGTTAATCAGCATCCCCGGGCCCTGCTGAAAAATCAAGCTTGTATACCTATGGAAGTTTCCCAGTCAGAAAAACTGGGGTGATCAGGTGAGACCACGGAAGGCATGCTGGTCCATTCCAACAGAAGTTTTGATCCAGGGAGCTCAAGATGCCACCACAAAGCCATAAATCAAATATTCTAGCAATGGTCACTGGTCCGTGGGGGGGGAAGCCATTTGGGGTAGAGCTGTTAAAGCCAGGCTGACAATCTAATATGTCAGGAAAAGACAAAATGGACTAGCAGTTAAAAAAAAAATAAAAAAGGCTTATCACCACAAAGGTACTTGGGAACAAATGCGTTCTGCTCCGCTTGGCTCTGGGCTCTGAACACGTGCCCACTCCTTCCGCTGAGCCGTGCCCTCGCCAGCTCCACGTGGGCAGGCGCCCGCTCTCAGCAGTGTCTGCTTCAGGCCTCCCTGCTCATTTTCTCCCGTCCGTGCTCACAAGCACACCCGGGGTGGGTGCTCTGGTCCACCCCACGGCACAGGCACAGCGGCTTGTGCTTTTCCCCAAAACGGGCGAACCGCAGCGTGCCGGGAGCCTCCGCGCTGTCACCGGCGCCAGCCCAACGCATCCGTGTTTTACCTAGGCTGACATCCTCTTGTAAAGCAGATAAACTAATTTCCAATGATTTTTCACGGGGATGAGGACGTTGCAACGTCTGACTGCCTTGTCTTGTGGCCCTAAGCTGGTCCTGCAAAGCCACGCCAGCCTCAAACACCGAGCAGGCGAACTCAGGCGAGAGCAACGGGCTGCAGAAAAGGAGCCGCTTGTCTTGGCAGGGAAAGAAAACAATCTTTTTTCTCTGCGCAGCTCCCCCAGAAGTGAGTCAGTAGGCCCTGACGAACAGAAAACACAAGTTGCCATAGAAACTCTCATGCCTTCCACCAGGAGGAGAAAAAAAATGTAGGCCAATATTTCTGCTTAGCTGGCTCTTGTTCTTGCTGCGCTCCTGAGCCTGCCTGCATCCCGGGGCCGTACGACCAACTTGCATTTATTTTGCCCCCAGCTGCGAAACGCCCTTGCCCCCACCGCCTCGGGAAGCTGCAGCTCCGCGCCTGCAGGCAGGTGTGAGCACGCTGACCCACGGACACGCAGGGACAGGGACACCACGCCAGCGGTGGGGAGCGTGGGCAGGGGCTGGGCAGTGCCCCTGGCACCGGCAGCGCAAGCCCACCCCGGACAGCATCCTTCCATGGCCTCAACGCCGCCAGCGTGGCAGGGAGGACTGGAAGAAGAGTGAGAGTAATGGGCCTGAAATGGAATTTTTGTGCTGGATTATTCCAGCCACCTTTGACTTGAATAGACGCCTTTCCTCCGTAATGTAGGTTTCTCATCTGTAAAAGAAGGGTGAGGACGTGCATGGGTCATTCGCCAACGTAGAACGCTCTGCGACGCTCCAAGGGAAGGGGTCGCACGGTGTATACGAACATAGATGAACGCCTGAGCTGCTGCCCCTTGCTCACCTACATGTGTTTTCCATCGAGGCAACACCAGAACTAATAATTACAAAACCCGATGGATCGAGCCGATAGCTCTGAAAGCTGAAGAGCCAGGAGCTGGCTGAATGAGAAGATGTGTTATCCTTGCGCGGGCTGTCGCCTAGAAAAACCAGAAGTGTCTTTGCAAACACTTTTTACAGTTGAATAGAAATGATCACTGCTGAACAACCCTTTGGTTTGTTTTGTTCCCTGAGTGAATGTTATTGTTGGTTTTTACTTCTAAATGTACACACAGGGAAAAGTTCCCTTCCTTGCAGATTGCATAAAGGACACATGGCCTACTATATATTCAGGGGGCTGTTATACTTTAACTGGCCTACAAATAAAAATAACCTGTCAAAGGTAAGAAAATCCACTTTCTCCCTATTTTTACCAGTAATCTTTTGTGACTCCCTTCTAAGGTAAAAAAGCCAAGGCAAACAGAAGAGACATTTGAAACTGCATTTGGGCACAGACCAGTGCACAACCCGGACCAGTGTAAAACCCAGAGTACGCAGCTTTTGCCCACTGCATGCGATCACTCGCTGGGTTCTTGCAGCCTGTGATAACACCGCTCTGAGATGGCAGAGAGCTGAGCCCATGGCAGTCCTGTGCCCACAAGCACTGGCTCCATCAGGAACAGTTAAAGGAAAGTGATCAAAATGGTGGAGAAAGCATATTCCTCCAGAGCAGGGCATATCACCCAGCCACCAAAAGCACAGAGAGGATTTTCTTCAGTTCAGTTCAATAGTCTCCAGGAAACGTATGATCAGGTGCATAATTTAAAAAGCTGCACATTTTTAATGAACTGACTGAGGCTCTTGACAGCTGGAGAGACAGGTGGCGGATGGTAACACCTCTCCTTCTAAAAGGTCTTTTTGGTTTGGGGGGAGGGGGGGAGCATCTTAATCTGCAAGTGATCTATGTCATTTGAGCAGTGATGTGACTGTTGGGTTTAATATGATTTTCAAATCCCTTCAGGTAAAGACAGCTTAATGTAATGATCTACTGATGGTGAATGAAGAAATACCCATAAATCCCAAATTCCTACAACACACTTACTTCAAGACATTCTAGCAGGAGAAGTTTGCTTTTTGCTGTAAAATAATGAGTGAGAGAAGAATAAAGAACTAACAGAACTGGTTTATTTGTTAAAAAATAGTAGCCTGCCGTGGCACAGAGCCCTCCTACCACAACGACAGCAATGTAAAATGATGGTGGCATGGGTTCGATTCTTGATAAGGGTGTAAACCAAAGCAATGTTCTTATAATGATGCTGGTGCTACTGCCTTGGAGAGAACCTAGTGGTTCCCATTTCCAAATGTACTCTGCGCATCCACTGTAACTGATCCAGCATGAGCACTCACCCCAGCATTAAAACGGTTAAACGAGTTTTTAAATGTAGAGATACAAGTCAACTGCAAACATTGCCACTAGCGTGGCAATTGGTAACTTTGGTTCACCCCAACAAAAAGACTGCCATAGCTTGACAGCACAAGCACAGGCATAAGCTGCATTTACCCAGGAGATTTTGTCAGCGTAACTTTTAGTGTAGATTTCACATCAAGTACAGCATCAAAGGCCACTTTATAGGCGCATAACTGCACACGCACAGAACTGCTTAGCTTAAAAATCCCACCACATCATGCTTGGTGTTGCTTTGCTGGCAAAGGCAGGCAGTTCAGCCACGCTTCTCCCCGGCTTGCCTGCCCGGCTTCAGCAGCCCTGCTTGCCCCCTCGTAGCCCGGGCAGCCCCCCGAGAGCCGGCAGGGTGCTGGCAGTGGTCTGCGGGGCACGATGCACCCGCGTCCACAGCGCGGCACCCGGGCTTCGTTCCTGGACCGGCTGTGGCCTTGGGAAAGGGACTTCTCACCCTTCTCTGTTCACCCTGCCAGCGTTTGTTTTGGTGCTGTTTGGTTTTTTCTGTCTTGAACGCTTGTCTTCTATGGCCAGATCTGCCTGTTTCAGGGGTAACACCAATGTCCCCCTGTCTTTTCAATAGTTACTGTAATATAGATAGTCAATAATCACTGGGGTTTTTTAGATACCTGCTTTGAGAGTGCAAGAGTCAGAAAAACTTCTTTTATAGATAAAAATCACTGTATAGGTTTAACAAAAGTAGAACAAAATTTAAGAGAAACTTTGCAATGTTTTCTCAGGGGAAGCAAGAGTCTAATTCTGCGGCTGCCACTCTGCTGGATTCAGTATGTGGGACACTTCCCTCTGGGAAGGAATAAGTAAGATAATGTAGAGTTAAAAAAAAAATGTCCTAAACTTACTACAAGATAAGAACTTCTTGAGAATGTGTTAAAACTTGACAATAGCTTGTCGAGGGAAGTTGTTTAAAAGTGTCAAGTGTCAATAGTGAAGAACAAACATCTTCCAGTTTATGTTGTCCTGTTTTCAGGACAGGTTTTCATTTTCGAATGATGGGAAGTTTCATAAAGCTAAGTGTAAATGCAGTATGAACTAAAGCATGACATAACATCAGCAGCTCCAGCACTGCTTTTTTCCCAGGCTGGACATTTGCCGGTTCCCATTCCTTCTTCCCTGTGTGCTACAGCAGCTGTTTCAGTGCCTGAGCTCTGTGCACTGGAGTACCAAGTCCCGCATGTCAAAGTGATGCCACCACGTCGTGTTTTCCCAGCGGCAACGCTGGCTTTGGCTTCCCGGTAGAGGGAAGCGGCTCATGGTCCTTCTCAGGCTGCTCCTCACTCTGCTCGAGAAGCTGGCTGCCCTCCCACCTGGCAGCTACCGCTGATGAGGTAGCGTGAATCAGCTGAACTCTTTTGACCTACGAAGGTCAAAATTTTGCAAACATAAACCCTAATCCTGTAAACAGCAATGCATAGCAATTTGCTGCCCCAGTTCATTTCAAGGGGCAACTCGCATGAGACTTCAGCCCCTTGCATGTAACTTGGCTGAAATCATACTGGCACCTCAACCTTACACATGGAGTTTGCCATTTGGAAACTATCATTAAATCTTTAAAAATATAAAAATCGTGCAGAATTGCAACTGAGAAATCCTTCATTCAAAAAGGAAGCAAATCTTCCCCTTCACAGTTTTAAAAAATGAATGAGGAATATGATCCCCTTGAGAATGTAGGCTCCAGCCGAGCAAGGTGCCTTCATTTTAAGCACAGGACTATGATCTTGAGGTCAGGAGCAGTGCTAAAGCTGAGTCCATGCTTACTTGCTGGGCTGAAGCAGATCTTGATTATTTTATTGCTTCCCACCATCTTCAAAAAAACAAATTTAAAAGTTTAAGGTAAGAAGTGAGAGTCCTCTCTCCCTTTCAAGCTCTCTGCTTATGACAAGGTATTACTTCTCACCAAAATAACCTATGAAGTCCAAAGATTTAAGTTTGGCTAGAAGATTTAAGTCTTTCTAGCCATAGATGTAAGTATGTAAGATGTAAGAAGCAAGTAACGCTATTCAAGCATGCACACTATGTTTGTTTTTACATTGAAAGGAATAGTATAACACAAGAACCACAGAGGAAATTTTCTGTTCAAGAGCAGGTAACAGGTAACCAGCTTCCCAATATGCTGATTTTAAATGTTACTCTCCGTACTGAAGTTACCAGTTACCTCATACGGAGAGCTTTACACGTTGAAAGGAAGAGATCATTGGCGAGTGATCAAAGATTTCTGCCTGGTAATTTACGATCATTTTGGGGCAGGATTCCTGTGGAAAGCCACACATCAGTAGGATGCTAAATGATATAAAAGCTCCTATGGAGGCAGTCACACATTCACCCAAATCTCCTGTAAAAAGGCAGCAATCTCCTAAGACTTATAAACCTGCTTTTCTGTAAAGGAGCCTTGAGGTCAGAAACGTGCATCCTTCACGTACTGCAGAAAGAGACACTAACAAAGATTTTTCTCTCCTTTACACACTCTTACTACCAACCAGCCATTGTGTCTCTTGGACATGCCCTGTGTTTTAAAGCCTCTATATTTGCCAGCAGTAGGTGATTGGTTGTAGTAGTGTGAGTCGCATGAGTAAAACTACTCGCATACCGAAACCTGTGCCGAGTCATGTCCCTGAGACCATCATCACCATGAAGAGCCCTCCCAGCCCCAGGCAGACACTGGCATGGTCACCAGCCTCCACAGGAACAATGCGGACATGCTGGAAATACGGATTTGATGGATTCCACTGAGACAGGATTATCTTAGACACAAATTTTAATTTACATTTTCTGTCAGCAGAATTTTGATTTACACAGAAGCTTTATTTCATAGTTATGTATCTTTCTAGATGGCTTCATGCCCAACACCCCCGCACACCCTCAAAAAATCAGAACTGGAAAAGATCATGTTTTTTCCATGCACGACTACGGGAAGCACCGCTCACTGGAAAGTACTCAGAAAAGGCGATTTTAATTCAGCAGATACCGATTTCTCACAATGGCTATTTTTACAAGAGCAGTAAGATTAATGAAGATTGGTGATTAACCTAAATTGTTCACGCTGGGAGGATCAAATAAGCACTGCCAATATGTGTCCCTTGCTCAAAGGTGATTTACCCCTCCCAGCCACGTTGGCTGATGCTCCTCCTGCATCGCGGGAAGGGAGAGGCGGCTGCCGCCGAGCAGCTGGCGCGCTGCGAGGTTCGGAGGGGGCTCTCTGGGCCGTTCTGCAGACCTGACCCCATGGGTTAGCTTTTACATCGCATTTCGCTTGGGGAAAAAAAAAAGCAATAGATGGCATCTTCAAAGCTTTAACTGCGACTTTGCATTTATGTCTTTAGGTCAGGGAAAGGAGCAGCTCCTGCCTTCACTGAGCAATATGGCCTGGGTCATCAACGCACTGCCAAAGGTAAAATATAATTACTAACGAAGCTCACACTTCGTTCAGACTAATGTAACAAAGGCATTATACATATAAGTGATGTCTGTTCACTGGCACAGTGTCACAACGTCAGTCCCAGAAGCCGTCGGTTGAATGAAGGGCCAGTTATGCTGGGGACTCTCCAAACACCATGACAGCTTTTGCCAGATCAGAGTTCACAGCCTGCGCACGCCAGGCAGACAAGGGAAGCGTTACTCTTCCAGATTCCCCACTGAGTTACTGCCCGTGGTCAGAGACCTGAGCAAACCCAGAAACTCGGGTTTTTTTCGCCTTCCCTGCGAGGCCGTGCTCTTCTGCGTATTGCCACGCCATGCTGAAAGCGGATGTCTCCGTGGCGTTGCGTTTACTGTGCTGGATTTAACTACCAGTGTTCTGGGGACCAAAATGTCTTTATAATATTAAGAACTAAAAGGAAATGTTTCATGATAATGGAAGGCATGCTGTGCTAGCGATTTCAACTGTTTTTAATAACCCTAAATCATTTTTTTTTCTCCCACTTTTTTCCAGATTTGAAAGCTCAATTAATTTTGAGCTACAACTCTGTCTATCATTTCAACCACATGTGGCAGAGCGAGAATTCATGCGAGACAATGGTTAATTTTTGGTATCTTCTGCTGCCTAATGACAGGTGTGCTGTCCTAAATAATTAGCTTTCAGAAAGGGATCCCCTTAACCCTTCTCTAAAACTGGTTAGTGATCTCGGTTTTACTTCATTAAGCTCTTGACAGCTCAATGTACCCACATCTGTTACTGTTTGGTAGTTTGATTCCAAGAACACAAATCTCTTCAAGAACTGGCAACAAATTCATTCAGGCTCGTGATGCAGATCAAAATCCATCTGTTTACTAATCAAAAGCCATATTTTAATCACAGTACAATAGTGGTGTCAGCAATATTGTAACTTAGACTTTCTCTCTGCCCTAAATATGATAGGCAGTATTCTTCACTTAAGCTGCATGTATTTGAATTGGATATTTAAAACGCAAGTAGTCTGATATTCAAGCACTTGCCTACAGGATTTAATCAATCTGCTTGCACTGGGCCAGGTCATCGGGTATTTTGTACCCACAGGCTTAACCTGGAAGTTTTTTATTATTTTTTTTTTTTATTCCAGGTAAAACCTTGGACTGATAAATTATCCCACCATATTCATCACTGAACTATAGCAATGAACTCAACTCTGCACTCTCTTTAGATTCATGGTTATCTCTTCTTCATGTCTGGAATATAAACAAAACTTTCAGGTGCCAGATGCACAGACTTTTCTGACTGTGTGTATATGCTGTAAATCGTAACCATGCTGCATTTTGTACATGTGTCCTTCCATGCACGGGAGGAACTGGACTAGGGTTAAATCAGATTTCTTGTGAACAAATAGACTCTTGCCTGCAGGTTGCGTACTTGGCTTTGGAAGCTGGAAACTCTGCAATGAGTAAGGCAGGAACAGAAAATGTTTCTGAAGGACTGAACTCCATCCCTGGCAGCTTTTCTGATCACTAGTGTGATGCAATTTTTTTTTGCTCCCAGTGAAGTTTCAGGTCTTGCATTTTAACAGATGTGCTCCCATTATAAGAAAAACAACAAAAATATTAAAGAATTAAATAGCTGTAGGATACTGAACTGGGTGGTCTGATCCAGTGCAGTATCCGGTTTCTATTGCATCAGTCCCTTCTAATATGATTCTAGATTATATCAAGAGAGGAAAACAATGTGATTCATCAAATTTTAGCTTAAGTTTCCGATTATTTGTTTCTATGGAGTAAAATACTTTGCTTCCCCCAACAATGATGAAGCTGACTAATGTCTATGAAAGTCAACCTGTGCTCAGGTGACCCAGGAGGGATTAACAGAGGAACTGCAGCTTCATTGGCTCCTGAAACTTGGGGAACAGCCTGTGCTGCTAAATCTGGGCAAACGCCACAAGATCCTGCCTGGGGTAAATGAGAGAGAATCTCAGATTTCAAGACGTTTGGCTTAGCCTAGGAGAGCTGAAGAGAGACTATGTGGATTATGATGGGGAGGGTCAGGGTAGATAATAATTAATTTGGATTTGAAACAAGGAGGATGTTTTAAATAAAAGAGCAGACCACCACAACTGACATGGCACATCGGAAGACAGACAGAAGAACACATGGAAAAATAGTAAGTGAGACTGTAAGGACATTACTGATTTGCCACAGCTGCTCTGTGGAGAGTCAGCTCAGATGAGGGGATCCAGAGGTTTATTTTCCAAACAGCAAATCCTAAAGAAGGACTTAAATTGCACTGTGTGAAAAAAATCAGCATATGGCTGTATGTGTCAGCTTCTTAATTGCAAGGGGCATTTTGATTTTAAAAGAGCGGGTGAGATGATTGTAAAATGATGCCATATCATTTAACTGTGATTCCTATAGCACTGTCAATGGATGGCAAATGTAGAGTGATCAGAGGCTGTTACAGGATAATCACCTCTTCAAATGAGAAAATCTGCAGACATTAGGCAGCATAATTCCCCATTGACTTAATTCTTTTAGGTGGGCTGCTGTCCTTGCAGCAGCTTAGCTAATAAAGGAGTTAGAAGTTATCCATGTGGCCCTCTGGAAAAAAAGACTTACGGAAAGGCAAAGGGGAGGGAATAGTTCTACACTAAAAGATAACTAGGTCATACGGAAAGTCAGAAGACACTGACGAAATCTTTGCTGATGTTTGGACGCATAAGAAAAATGAAATAAAGATCTGCATTAAGTTTCTCCAGGTTTTTATATGTTTGTTTATCATGTCTGCTATCTGGGCCATTAGCACATAAATGTGCTGATGTTCTCCACTGTTAGTGTTTCGAAGAAAACTGTGCAGTAGAGGGTGCACAGTTGTGAAATATTATGAGCGTATTCAATAGCTGTTATGAAAGATTTAGAAAGCAAGGACTAATGATAGTACCTAAGCAACCAGACTGTGTAGGTCCTGTTGCCAAAAGTGGTATCAGACACTTGGTTTGCATCTGGAGTGCATGACGAGGGGCCCAGAGCCAGACAGAAAATGTTTCTGTGCAGACTCAGCAAGCCAAGAACATGTGGGACACAAGGTCTAGACTGGATACAGCAGTTTAGTGAGCATCTGCTGGGAGGGAAGATAATCCAGGATTATAACATACTGTTCAAATTGCACATGCTTTGAGAGCAACAGAACGCACTTGTAGCAGGTGTTTTCATGATGAAATTTTCTTTATGCACATACTAGCTGAAAATGTTAAACAGAAACAAGTGTGTGTGTGACGGATGATGAAAAAGAGCATTTGAAGTTCAGAAAGAAAGTACAATAGTATTTCAATTCATCTGAAAATACTTGCATTTTTCAAATGGTAAATTTGCATTTCTATGCAGAACAAATACATACAGAACTGCCAAGCAGGCTTAACTGAAGACTTAAGTGATTCAAAATTCTTGCCCTCCTATTCTAGTTGTGGAGTAGCAGTTTCGCACTGGCCTCATGTACAAACAGCTCCCATGCTTCTACGTAAGAACACTTACTCTGGAATAGCTGTTCCTGAAGAAGTTCATCCTTACACCTACCAAAAGCACGACCTATAAGCTCTTGTGATGTAAGTTAGGTGACCAGAAACATTCTGCACATGACAATAATCTCACATCAAAGGTTCTGGTGGGATTTTTGGTTAAATTCACAACACCAAAACAGACCTACTACCTACTGGAAAATGTAGTCCTGAAGAGGACAGTAAGAATTATGCTTGTCCACAGATGTCCACCCCATATAAAATTCTTCATGATTATTAACAGGAAAAAATGTCAAGCAAGACAGCTGGTATCAAACACTGGGTCATCAGCGGTCTCTTACAAAAACCAACAAATACTGAAAATAGTACTTTGAACAAATTTGCTATAAGATTGAGGAAAATTATACTTGCCAGAGTTTGCTAGCCAACACTACATAACTATCATCCCCTTGTGCTTAGCATGAATATTTAAATGTGTATTAGGATGAATTGTACTGTATTGTATTAATTAAGCCCATGTTAAAATCAAACTCTCTTCTTCCTGAGATAATTTCCAAACTGTTGAGTAACACTAAAGATCTGCGAGTCAATGCCAGAGCTACTTTTATGTGAATTACAATAAATTTTGCAGTCAAGGATACATAAGGCTATAAAAGTATAGTTTTAAAAAATCAACAGTTCAATAATTGTCTTATTTATGGGTATGATGTCTGAAAACACTGACTGCTGTGTAGTCAAAAACAGGTGAACATATTTGTCAATTTAGATTGTGAACCTGCAAATTGTGGTGCTAGATAGAGTTCTTCTAAAGTCAGTATAGAGCTCTGTAGGTGCAATGAATTGCAGCATTGAAGCTATCAGTGAATTCTTGACCCTATGAAAATCCACAAAGTTTTGACACTAATTACAGATTTCACCCATTATTTTCCTTGATATATGGTAAGCCAGTAAGATCCTAGTTTATTCATACCTGAAAAGAAAAGCCTAAGGGATTTTACAAGATGGTTAACCTATGACCACTACATTAAGGCTTCAAAACAAATGTAACTCATTTGCTCAGGGATGACAGATTAATAAATTGTTCCACCTCATTATCCCCGTAATACCTGACGGCATAGCTTAGAGGAAGTCTGGCAAATGACACAGGCCAAAGGTCAGTGCTCCTTTTTCAAAAACAAGATTACAAACCTTAATACAAATATAAATGATTCAGTGGATTCACAAAAAGACAGCAGAAATCCTAGCCGAGGTTCAAACAATACCGGTCCGTGTAAAAATTGCGCATCAGGCTGCAAAGCACGGTGCTAGGCACAAGAAATGGGAATCGAAATTGAGGCAACTCTGATTCTGACTTCTCCTCCCAGCGACTGCCACCCTTGGCAGTGGTGGTGCTGCCAGACACCCCTGGATGCCGAGGCAGGTCTGTGACCCGCACCGCTGAAGCCGGCTGTGTACTGCTGGCGGTGGAGGTACCACCGCAGGGCTGCTCCAGGGCTACCAACAACTGCGACAGGGTGTCTCCTAGTTCCTTTCTCTGGCTCGGAACGTCAACATAAAATAATAGAGAGAAGGAACAGCAGGTTAGATACAGTCCTGCAATTCCAAACCTGTGAATCAGGATGAAGGCTCTCTTGAGTTGAGCTTTAAAATAGTACCTAATTTTAAATGGTTACGCTTTTGTGCTTTGTAATGTCCCTAGAAATCTTCAAGCCTGTAGGGTCATATTTGCAAGCTTTAATCAACAACTGCAAAAACAAAAAAGAATATTTGAAATAACAAAACACTTGCCTGCAGAAGTTAAAGAAAAGGTGAATATCGTGAGAGCTGTGATGAAATGATGAGACCTGGAAGCTATGAACTACAGCTTTTAATATAAAAAAGATGAATCTAGCTACAAACATGCTGAGGTTTACATACTGATTAGTCTTGGCAGAGGAGCTGATAAAACCAGAAAGTAATAGGAAGAAAGGTGGCTCAAAATAATTACTCTTCATGGTAACAGTCATGCATTTTCTATGCAGGCATGTGTAAACTTTAACGGATAATGTGTAGAATAGAGCAGGACAGAGAAAACTACGTAACTAAGAAAAAATACTGTTTTTTTTTTCAAATTGCTTCTACATCTGTCGAAATAGGTGAAGATTTGCTAAACTGTAGAGTGGACAATTTTAAAATGATTGTAAAGAGACCCGAGTACAACAATTTGAATAGCATCATTGCAGCCAGACCACAAGCAGAACACAGACTTTCATGCCACTATTATGCATGGAACTATAAAGGCTTTTTGTTTCCAGAGTCACAAATAAGAATCATCAAAACTATCAGGTCAAGAACGTCTGTTGTGCCAAGCCTGACAACTAGGATGAAATAACCTTCAAGCAGCCAGAAATCGGGAGTGAGGAATTCCCCTTGTAAGGGAAACCGGATTGGAGCAGTCGGGCAGAGTTCTGAGATGCTCGGGTGGGTATGAAAAAAAGGGAGGAGCGTAAAAGTGGACAGTTTATTTACATAAAAAATCACTGAAAAGTCACTGTCAGGATATAAATCAAAGCTGTTCCTCTTCAGCTTTAACACATAGCGAGATCTGTAAACTCCGGGCCAAGAAGCTGGGACAGGAGCCTTGCTCTCCTGCCAAGTCCGAATGGAGTTCAGATGCAGAGAAACTGGTCCTTACTTTCTAGGCACCTCTGCTTGCTGTTTAACGTTGCCAGGGTGACTGCAACAACCTATTATCAAATTATATTCTGTTTTGCTACTACAAAACATATAAAGTAGATAAAAAATTAAAAGTTTCTGTAAATAAAGACGTTATGTAGGAACAAACGTACTCTGTTTGACAGCAAATATTTTGTTACCAAGGCACCTGGTGTTTTAAAATGTTGATATTTTTATCTTTCTCGTATTAATATTTTAAGCAGGAAGAAGGGCTCTGGAGAAAGAATTAGAGTAGGAAAGGAACACTATAGCCATCAACCTCAGTCATGTTAGAGATTAATTCATAATGTCACTTGCACTGAAAAATTACTTGTATTTCACCCCTCTTTTTCCAAAGGTCTTTAATTCTTCCTCTGCAAAGGAATGTTATTTTTGCTGTTCAATTACATTTTAACCATTCAATCAGATCGAGCTATATATAAACGTATGGACCCCTTGTTTCAGATTCCCTTACTCAGCTTTTACTTCATGAAGAGAAGAGCTGTGTTCCAAGGTCACAACTGATTAATCTTGACCTGTGAACCTTGAAAGTGTAAAGTCTTAATATAAATGTATTACCCTACATAGTAAAGTGATATGTACTCTGTATCCATGACAAATAATGAACTGAATTTTTCTGCCTTTACTCTTTACTTGCTAATTAAGCACTTAAACACAAGATCTGTTAACTCTTTGGCCCCCTTTGGGTAAAAAATGTGCCTACAAAAAGAGTGAAATCATTTGGCCCTTTGAGCAGGGGTGATGGAGGTACCTTCTTGTCAGGTATTTTCAAAAAGATTTTTTGCTAAACCTTGAGGATGCTCATGGTGGAGCTGCCATAGGCATGCTTCAGTCTTGTGAAGTGTGTATTATTTACAAGTGTACAAGGCTTCCAATAGTATTGTGGCAATATTTTTATATTACTGGTACTATGATTTTTTTAATATATATTTCTGGTAATATTTATTCAAAATTAAGCCACAAGACAGAGGCAAGTGAAATAGAATTATTTTAGAAGAAAAATTTTTCCTGAATGGATACTATCATCACAAATTCAATTATACAGGAACTAAACTAAACTAAACTAAACGTTTGAGGGGAAAAAACCTATTTCCTTTTAGTGGCATCACATGAAATTAAGTTTTTTAAAGGAAAGTACCTTTTTTTTACATTCATTAATATGTGCTTCTGGAACGTGCATCTCATGCATCTTTCTATAAGAAAGTCTAATCTAAGTAGGCGAACGAAAGCCTGTGCTATTGATAGGCTCATGGTGAGCAAAACCAAGTTGTGTTTCCAACGCCCATTGCAGCTAGGTAAGATGATAAAACACTGGTTCACATTTCAGGTGCTTTCAGTGCAGTCTCGCATGGGTTTCCACCATGCAGCACCAGTGACGCTGGTGGAATTCCTGCAGTGTACCAGTGAGGGGATCTGGGCTTCCAGAGTCCAAGAGAGATTGGAATGGAGAGGAGTGGCAATGCCTTTGCAGCTCTACTATGTACAGTAAAAAGAAGAAAAAATAACATCTATGTTCAGGTCAATTTTACAAAGCAGATTTTTCATCATGTGTGCAGTTCAATGGCAGCCTCTTAGAGGAAAATGAAATTTAGTTTACCACAAAATAGGACTTACACCACCTGGGACTTTTAAGGTAACCAGAAGACAGTAAAGTCAAAACAAATTTACCAGGTGCTTCTTGTAATTGCAACCAGGACTGGAAACATTTACAGTTGTGACAATGCAATTAGTTGTGCTCAATGGACACTGTGAAATCATTTTCAGAATACATTAGGACAGTCTTACATGGCTGTTTTCAGAATGTAGATACCGTATTTCCTGCAGGTCTGAGGCCCAATGAAAGTAAAAACATAATAAATCTATTTTTATCCTTAATCATTCATTTCAAAGTACTGACAGGCACATTAGGCACTCCTGTCTAAAATTAGTTCTGTTCATGCTGGAAGCAGCCATTTATTCTATCAAGCTATTTGTATGCTTAATATCAGAAGACTTCTTCTGGGAGATGATACCATTTTTGCGCGAGGTTTCTGCAAATTATCTTGTTTTGTTCCTAGAACATAGTATTGCTATTGTAATTAACATCCTAAAGCTCTGTGAATTCTGCATCATTAAAATCTCCTTTAACTTGCAGATCACTCTGGGAAACAAAGTACAGTTCTGCTCCCAAGAAACTAAGCAGTAAGATAGAAGGATGACTGGTTTACGAAGTGCCAAACTTTGACCCCACCATTGCATTTGACCATCAGGAAGGGTGCTGCTGCCTTCACAAGTGAGCAATGGATTATTCTACACCTGCAGCGTGCCCGTGGCTGCAGCGGTCAGTCTTCGCAATGGTAGCTGCAGCCGCTGTCTTTGGGCCCAAGGCCAGTAGTAAATAACATCTCAGTAATAAATAAAGCCTTCCACTATGACATACTCTGATCAGATGCTCTAGGGGCACAGAGAAACCCTAACCCTGTTTATGACATTGCACTAGCGGTTCCGCTAGTCATATTTGCCTAATGTGGTTTCCTTTTAAAGGTTTTGGAGGACTCGTGAGCACACAAAACAATCTTCCACATCTTAAACCACCCCTGCTGTTGCAGCCCTGTGCATTCCCTGGTGTGTGGGCAGCTCTCAGAACAGCCATCAGCTTTGCTTATGTCCAAGGTGCTCACATACTTACTAAGACTCACTCAGAGAGATAAAGTGAGATTTTTAAAGCAGGTGTCATTTTTTGTCCAAAGCTGCCCACCGCCACAGGAGAACACACAGCAATTCCTCCTCTAGACACTGTGCCGTTTCACTGCCATCTTCCCAGAAGAACAGGAGTGAAGGCGGCAAGGTTTTGGCTGTCACAAAAGTCTTGAAGGTGGCATATTACATCTATTTACTACAAACTCCGTCTGATCTAAACCAACATAAGCTCATTGCTTCTGGATGCTCCATTTGAAAGGATGGTTACTATCCCTGTGGTTCGGTTGATCAGCCACTGGATGTCACTATTAGTCTGAATACATAAACCCAAACAGCATTTGTTTGGCATTAGAAAATTTCTAAAGACAGGATAAATCTGAGCACACTACCTAGCGATAATATTTTCAGATGCTGAAAGCATTTGCTCAAGTCTCACATTTCTATTAAGTAGATGGTATAAGAAGTACCTGGTTTAATACTTTCTTTTTTTTCCTTTTTTGGTGATTAATTTATGAATCTGATAACAACCCAGGTGTTCTCAATTTCACGCCTCTCCTGTCAATAAATTCACGACCCGTGCCATTTGCTAATTCCCACGCAGAGCCGGCATGCAGAAAGCATTCCTGAATTAGCCCCAGCTGCATCGCGGTTTTTCCCAGGTTTGAAAAGCACCTTTTCCACACCCCCGGCATAGCTCCCTGTCTCCCTCCCATGGACAGCCCATATAAAGACGTGTCGGAGCTGGCTGGCTTTCAGCGCGGACAACAGATGCCTCAAGGCAGCAATTCCAAATTTCATTCTGTCTGATCAAAACGTGTCCAGAGTCACAGCTACACAAAATGCCCCAAATCAGGAGCTGTCAAGATACACTGTTGAATTAGGAGAGGAGAAAGGGAAACTTTTATTCTTTATCTCCTAAAATCTTCAAGTATCAAAGCACTGAAAACTAAGATAAACTAATGTTCTTCTTTGTAGGGTTAAAGGCCAGAAGATGTGTTTCTCCAAAGGGTGAGAAAAGTTGAACTGGCAAAGGTTGTAGGGTGTTAGCACCACCCACCAGAATAAGCATTAAATCATTGAACAAGGTGCAAGGTCATGGAGAATCCGAGCCAAGGAGGGTAAAATGAAAATGGAAAATCCAGAAGAAAAATAAAAATCCAACTCTACCAGTCAGATGATGTGACTCTTACTTTTATAAAACTCCATTTTGGCAAGGTCCCAACTATACTGCAAGGAGAGCCAGTCGCCGGCAGTACAAAACAGAAACCTGAAATGCTACCTCCTAACTCCTTTCTGTACAGGGACGGGGTAGTTATCTTGCAGCAAAAACTGACTGTAATTCGTTTTGCCTAGGGTGGAAATCTGCTCTAAGAAAATACAGAAACACTCAATAATGGTGCTCAGGACCAAAAAAAAAAAAATCTCTCTTGAATGTCCCACCAATGGCAACAAAACAGCCAGTGACAAAACCACATATAAAACCAATCTAGACAAAGTTCTTTTAACATATACATTAGGGTTTGTTTTGGAAGTTAAGATAAACACTAGAAAACAACTTTGAAATTAAAAACGCAAGACCTGATTCTCACCAGCACTCATAACTAAAATAAACAAATAAATTAAATTGGTGGTAACTGCTTTTAAGTCCATGATACACAACTAGAATAAATGAAATGAGGATCGGGTCCATTTTCCTGATGGTACGTACTTCTGCGTGTTTACTTCCTACTGTAAAATTAACAGCACAATTTTTCAATGCTTCTTCAACCTAAAATACAAAACCATTTAATTACCCAATTGACATTCTATGAAGCCATTTCATTATAAGCTCTTTCTCTCAAAGAACAACCCCCTTTAAGAGCAGCGCTCATAGAAGGGACCCCAAGCCGGGGCAGGAGACCTGCCACTGCGAGGTCACCTTTCAGACTTCATTGCGGTGATATACCGGGTTTCTGCCTGGCCCCTGCGACAGCCGGCTTGCCGGCCTTCCCTTTGCTCTGCGGTGAGTGGTCGCTGGTTGCAGCTCAATGCTCCTCATGCTCCGGGAACGACTGAGCATCAAACAGATCTCTCGCAGCAGCTCAGAGCAGACCGGTTACATCTCTGCTTAGCCAGGTATGCACAACATAGCCGGAACACTGAAGCGAGCTGAGTTTGGCTGCACTTGACAGTCACTGAGACAGAACAAGGAGGCCTCATAATATCAATACATCAAAGAGGAGAAGAAAGGTATTTGCAGAAAAGACATCTGAAGCAATTTTATGAAAAAAGGATGACCAATTTGTTTTACAGTTATTTTGAAATAATTATTTAAAATAATTAGATTACTCTGAACCAATACTGTAATTTTAACACAGGTGTAATCACTGTAAATGACATTAAGAGCTTGTCTACAGGCAAATTGCATTGCTCTGATTATAATGGGATTGTTAAAGCTCAGCAAATCCCCAAGTTCAGATCTAGTTGACATAGCAGAAAAGGAAGGGAAAGAATTTATGCCAGAAAACCTAAACCATCTTGGGCTTAAGCTGACATAGTTATTTCAATCAAAAGAACTCCTAACTAGCCAAAACAATTGAACTTGAACAGAAGCAAGGTATATATCAGTCCTGAAACACGGAACTGCAATGGAAGCAATGCTGAAATTTTGCTACATTTAAGCTTGAAAGATAATCTGAGCAGAGTGTCGTTAACACTGCCTTTTAACAGTGTCCTTCTGCAGGCTGCACAGCAACTCGGGAAGAGGAGATGTGAACTTATCAAAGTCCAAGGGGGTGGCTTTGCAGTGTTAAGACTACTGACCTCTCCAGTCGGAGTTCTGAAGGGTGTCAGCGGTAAGCAGGGTGGCAGCTGGCCTGCAAGGACCTGTAGCGATGATTCTCCAGACATGCTGAAGACTTTTTAATAATAGTTTACAAACCCAATAAATATATTTCTCTCACCTTGAAAATCAAAGTTACAGTAACTTCTAATCTGACAATCCAGTATCTGTATTTGTTCCCCCTCTAACTCCTAAAGAAAGTGAACAGTACTGCAAACGTTTTCCCCAGATCAGAGGAAACAGATTTTAAAAATCATTTTAGAGAAAGCCTTTACAAAAAGTCCTAGCTACTGAAGTTCATGACAAAATTCACACTTAAGCAGAAACAGAAGCGAGTTCAAATCAGTAACTACCTGCACCAGGTTCTGCCTCAAAAGCTGAAAACGAGAAAGGAGAAGAACAACTGACCTAAATATTCAGAAATTACTTAGTGAGTGTTAGTGAATCTATTTTTGAGTGGTTAACTGTAGACTTCTCAAAGAAACTTGATCACCAGAGATAAAACTTTTGAGGCATACAGAACTACTAATCACTTCAGTGAAAAATTGGGTCAGAGTTATCCCCATCTTCCCCAAAGTGCTGTAAAACTAGATTTAAGTGTATATGTAGTTAAATTAATGGATAATTATATATTTATATCTAATTTTGTATTCTACTTAGCAGAGAAGGCAAACTATAGTATTTGCTGAAACACTTTGGATGGTATTCACTAAAGGATAACAGTAAAAACACCAACCACAGGGCATTTTTTGCTAAGTCCACTTTCAACCCTGTTCTCAATAGATAAAAAAATCTATATTAATTAGTGAGTCAAAACCCCCTCTACAATTCCTAATGCACTAGGCAGAGACAGGGATATTTTGTACCTGTTAATTAACAGGTATAAGATGCAATATGGATGTAAACAAACACATTTATTTGTTATTTATGGTTGCACAGACCTGTAAATAAGCATATAGGGATAAGTAAAGATGTATTATTTTCCCCCAATATTTCCAAACTGCTTCATTGTATTTCTACCATATGTTCATACGTAAAGTCTTAAATTAAGAAAATTTAAGCACAGCATGCCTTTAGTGGACTACATCCTCAGTAAGCGTAACTCAGCAGGTAGTAAATCACAGCTATTTGTGCTGGCTGGCAATGTAGCCCTAGATTTGCTGTAAGCATTATCTGTGCTTTCATATTTCTTAAGAAGTAGCCTGTTAAGGTTCCATTTTCAAATGTTTTTCATCAATAATGCCTAAAGGTGGCATGCTCACTAAACAACCTTGCTAGAAACAATACAAGATAAGACATAAAAGACATATTAGATTACCTAGTACATATCCAAATGCAAGAAAAATAAATGCAAAATGCTTTGGGGTTTGTCGCTTGCAGTATGCAACAGCTTTTCCATTATGCTTTGCCTGATCCTTTGCCAGATTTCGTCAGAAAAGCTGAGTGCTAGGATGAATGGAAAGAGCTTGTCTGGAGGTCACACTGTAGGAGCTGGGAAGCAGCAGGCTGGTGTTACTCTCCTGACTTGCTCTAACGCCTTACCGGGCCCTTTCTGCCTTGTTCTACCCAGCTATCAACACGGACATTTAACCTTCCTTCCCAAATAAGTCTACAGATAGTAAACGATATCAGTGTTACTACATTTATTAACTAACATTAATGCTATAAGTAAATCCAGGACCCCCAAAATGGATTGGGACTCATAGTGTTGTGTGACACAGCCAAGATAGAGAGTTCAAATTCCTAAATCATATAATTGTTCAAATACAAATTATAGGACCTGAAGTAACTCCATACTGCAATTTAAGTGCTTCAGTCGTGATTGCTGTTGCTTTCCAGAGCCTCACCTACAGGAGGGGGACCCCCTGGTTCTCACAGCCTGCATTCTATCAGCCCTTCCCACGATGGGGTCCCTTACCATGGCCCACGCCAAATACCACGACTATAATAGTTTTTTTCCACCCAAACTTGTCATATTTTTGCCAAAGCCAATCTCTTCCTTATAACTCAGAATCACCTGGAGCGATTTTCTCCTGTCCTTCCTTGCTTCACAGAAGTTTACTTCTTATCCTTCAGCGATTCTGAGCTGCACTCCTTTCCCTATTTATCTTCCTCATTCCCTGCTTACCCTGTTAGCAGCTGTACTCCTACACACTTTCATCTTTCGCCACTTTTACTAATATTTTCCAGATAAGTACTGGTAAAATTAGGAAGAACACTGCCATTTCAGGAGTGTTGCAGAAATCATTTGATGCTAAGAAAGTATTTTGAAGCTGAGAAGAGCCAGGTAGGCACTACTATTATAAATAATAGTTTCCTAATTCCTAGTCCAAATATGTTAGTAATAGCACAACAAACAGCTAGGCTAGAAGTACATCGTGAAGCAAAACCAACTAGATGAGTTTCGTTTTCTTTTGGTGAGGAATTACTCATTACAGATCTACTACACGAGTCCACAGTGTTGGCTTTGAGCTGCCAGCTCCCTAGGGCAAGGTTTAAATTAAGTCCTCTTTTGCCTTTTTTTTTTTTAAATCAGGAAACTATTTATAGTCATTTCAGGCTTTGTAATCTTCTCCAACCCACTGTTAAAAAATAACTAACAAACAAAAGAATACCCAAAGCTAAATGTTGGCTCCAACCCCCCTTTTCCAGCCTCCTATTTAATCAGCCTTGTAGCATATTGGAAAATAGATCATTTAGTTCCACTTCATTATTATGGGGGTAAAAAAAAATCTTACAGTCAGGCTTAAAGCACCTAAATACCTAAAGCCATATTCTAATCTATAAAGCACATGGGTGTAAAACAGGCAGGCAATTTTTCATTTCCTTGGGGCAACGTTTTTTATGGTGACTGGCAGGGGCTTTCTGTATTTCATCAGGCCCTTTATGAGCACGCTGCCAGGCACATATAGCCGCACTCGCTGCATTAGGATCAGATTATGTGCAATGGTATGTCTATCCTAGCAGATAATGGATATGTGGCTGTCAAGGGGGGCAATGGAGGGACTGGTGCAAGGAAATTTGAAATTGCTGGCTACACCCTTAGAAATATATAGGGCTTAACATATCAAATGCATACTGAATTAGCATGAATTTAGTAGTCCTGCCAGTGAAAGCCACCCACATTCAAAGGAAGTAATTTTACCCTTAAAATGTCTTGCAAAATACTCCCTATTGCCTATCCAAGAGATAGTTGCCTGCCTGCAGTAGGGATTTTGAACCACCAGAGAGGAAAAGTTCAGGAGAGGTTCTTCTAACCTGGAGAAGACTCTCATCTTCCTGCGGTAAAAAAACCACACAGAATTCTGTGGTGTCACAGACATTTTGGAACTGGATTATATGATCCCTTGTGATGTCAGCTGACTAGACTCAATTACAGACGGTCCATTCCAATCGTACGTTCCTTCAGCAGATTTTCAACCGCCATCTGAGAATGTGAGATTGTTGATAAACAGGCCTCAAATTACATTAATGACAAAGTGATAATATCTTTGAACTCATTTTGGTTTGGTTCTTTCACATGTTGTTCATCAACATTCTAATATCAAAATAAACAAATGTAAATACTGCCTGATGATGCTGGTAAAAAACATCAATAAAGATTGAAGAATTAATTAAAACAGAAAAAAAATTATCTGGGGAAGGACCTATCTGGGACTTTTTGTTTTGAAATATGTAAAGCTGACCACTACTTTCTCTGCCTTTTTTCTCTGACTGGACACTGCCTTCATCCATGCATACTACCACATTAATTAACTGCCCTTAGGAAGCTGACATGAAAACACCTTTCTTCTGGCCCAAAATGATGGAGGTATTCTAAAAGCAGTTACGTTAAAATATAAGAAAAACGCACAAAATCCTTGTTTCTTTGTATTTCACAAAGATAGTGAAGCATTTCTGGACCTAGCCAGAAGCAAAAACTTGTTATTTTAAGTTGGTTTTCAAAATAAATCAATTTCAGGGACTAAAATTGTTCTACTTGTTCATTGTGTACTGGCCAGAGATTATGGATATCCTTGGATTTGCTGGAGTAGCAGCGTAAACATGTACTAGCAAAAGGCAGAACGGACGCCTGCCATGAAGCTCAGCGTGTTTGGTGATGGAGGCAAGCAGTGTCAGTTTGGTAATTGTCCTGCCCTCTATTGGGAGTCTGTGTCCTGCCACTGATAAGCAAAAACTTGATCTAATAAATCCTTTTCTTTCTCCAAGTTCTCTTGCACGGAAAGAACAACTCCCTCCTCGCGTATGGCCAAAGGGCTGCTCAGCCAAGGAGGGGGGAGAGATGAATAGCGGGGTGCTCTGGAGGCAAGCAGGGTGTCTGGGTATTTGATCTTCGCAGGCAGTGTCTGTGAAAAGCTGCACGCAGTTTGCCAGCCACAAGTTGTTATCATCTGATGCAGACACTGTGCCGTACGAGGTACAGCACAGAGACCGTCTGGTAGCATGTTGACTGCAGAGCAGCAACACAAGGAGAGGCTTATTTAAAAATACAGACACGTAAGCAAGACGGAAACCCCACCTCCGTGTGATTGTCTGAGAGGGATCAAATGGGTAGAAATGCCACAGATAGACACACTCCTCCCAGCGTAATTGTTACTATCACAGCTGTGGTGGAGAGAGGGGGAGGAGAGCGGATGATGCAAGGAGCTTGGCATCATGCTTAGCAATCGCTAGACTGCACCCTTTCGTAAGAGGCGAGGAAGAGCTGGAATCCACCAGAGACAGCCCGGCTCTGCACGCCGTCGCCGTCACCATCACCGGGTGTGCAGAGCTGGGACTGCAGAGCCGGCAGTGACACGCTGCATCTGCATCTGCATCTGGATCTGCATCTGGATCTGCATCTGGATCTGCATCTGCTGCGCAACCCTCCGGACACACTCAGCCTTCCCACCCCACCCGCCCAAAGTTTATCCAGCTCCTCGATTTACTCCAACAACACCGGTTCTTAGTCACGCATTTTCAGAGCTCATTACAAAGAGTAATTAAATGGTCATAACATCCCGCGCCTTAACCCTATTTAGTAGATAAAGTGGATAATTAAGCATTGTTAGCTCCATTTTGCATCTATGGAAACTGGGGAGAGAGGCTAACGCAAGGTCACAGGGCTAATCAATTTAAGATTATAATACATTGGTTAGTAACTCCTTCATCCAAAAATGCTGGGATATTTCAAGGACTTACAGATCAAAACTGCTATTCCTGTCCTATCACTGAGAAATCTAACAGAGAGAAGGGCTACAAGATTTACCTGAATCGAGTATTTGAGAACTTGAAATGAGCACTGATATTTTGTATTTCATCAATCAGGTGAGATAACCACCATCTCTTTTTAAACAATCTCTGTTTGATGTAGCTAATTGTTCTTATGTGCATATCCTTGTACTAATATATAATGAAGCAGTCAGATGTGACAAATCTGGTACCTGGCCTGTGGAACTGAGTTTTAAATATTATTTGTAGCTGCCTAGGTAGAACCACAAAACCCTGACACTCGTTCTCCGTTGGATTTTTTTCGTTTATGTTAACTGCAGCAACATCTCTGAGACGTTGGACAAGCCTCTCCCGTGACAGCACCTTCCCCGAGTTGACCATGAGTCACTAGAGACTATCGTTGGAACTGCTGTAGCCTTCAGGCTATATATAGCTCTATTTCTATAAACAGTTATCTCACTTTTGGCCAGTCGGCTTGCTTCATTCAAAAGTGTTTATCTTGCCCTAACTGCCAGACTAAAGGTGGAAAGCTATTTTCAGACTATGAGAGAGGCCTAAAGAGAGCTGAATTTTTAAAAACTCCCCTTTCTCCAATTTTTTTTAATATCCTAGTACTTAATGCAAGATACTACAAACTGAAGACCTCTATTTATTCACAGTATGTGTATAAAACTGACACATTTTCTCTACTTACACCTCTCAACCTGATTTCTGGGGAGTAGAAAAGGCTTCAAACATTTTTAATTTTTGGCTTCACTCCTATGGCAGACCAGTAAGGCTCAAGAAAAGACTACGTGCATTTCATGTGGGGACCACCAGGCAGTCACCAATGTGGATAACAGCTAGCCCAACAAACACAGGATCATTTGAACTATCAACTTTGCTCGGCCATCCCACCTCCCAAATCCTGACTGTCTTCCAAAGCTTTCTTAGGAAATGCATGATTATACCACATAATCACAACAAACATTGAATTTCACACTCCCATTTAAACCTATGGAAAATCTGGGACAGATTTAAAGAGTGGGAAAAGTAGACCCCCTAAATAACGTGTATGTAATAAAAAGCATCTTACAAAATCCACTGAAGTGGAAAAGCCTTTAAAGGATAACTGCCTTTATTAGATGTTGAAACAGTATGAAACCTAAACTGCCCTTATATCTAAAATTCTTGATGAGGATTGAGTGAAGGATCATTTCTTGCCAAGTAATTCAGATATAATCAGGTGAGACCCACCTGTGCCATGATACACAGTACCAGGCATGGGGTAACATTCCCTAACTTGGGTTAACACTCAAATGCAGTTCAGAAGTTAAATGACCTGAGTAGTTTCTGTCTAGCATGGACAGACTCACCACTTACAATGTCCCACAGTTCTGCTCTTAGGCACTGAGTAAGTGCTGGAAAAGAATAATACTGGAGACATCCAGGAGATTTAGACAGCTTTATTGCTTGGGAAAAAAAAAAAAAAAAACCAACCCAACACAACCAACCAACCAAAACAGCTCAAAGCAAAGATTCAAAAAAATCAAGCTTTCTAGAGAAATTAAAGGCAGCTGGACCTGACATAGGGACTGGACTGGTGGTACAGCGATGCTCCCTCTCCCTGTCTCATAGCTGCCTTTCATTTGGCTCTGAACCAGTGTCATTGTTAATTGGATGCTGAGTGATGGATCTGGCCACCTGGCACTCTGTCTGGCTCCGAGCTGATGATCAACTCACTTGGCAGGCTAAGTGGGGAAGTGGCCACCTGGCTAATACGAGGGCTACAGAATCTCTGACAAGCTGATTGCCAACCTGCTAAGACATTTTTTAATTGTGGATACTGACAGTAACTTCTCTCTTTTGCTCTATTCATCTTTCTCATCACAAGTTGTATGCTCACAAAGAAACACCCAACTCATGACCCCCTCCTCTCTTTACTTTTCTCTGTCTGCTACGACGGATAAAGACGGACTCCTGCCCTAATTACTAGATGAGAATAAAATGAGCTTCTCGCCTTCTCCTCCAATTTCTTTAAATTATTCCAAGTTCCCTACCCCCACTCCATCCTGTCTTGCTTCTCGCCATCATTCTCAACATTCCAGATTAAAATTTGTAGTAGCTGATGAGTTTCACAACAATTTTTGAATGGTGTAGTTTGTTCTGTATTTTTTAATTTGTAAAAATACTGATAAAAATTAAGAAGAACATCAAAACAAAGAATGGGACAAGAATAATGTGAAATCAGATTCATGCCTGAGGGCTAGATTCTCCACTTGCCTTGCACCCTGTTTTATTATTAGCACTTGCAGAACCTTACTGAGAAAAGCCACAATTTTGATACGATTTTTTACATTCATTTTGCATATATGTAAATTACTCCACAAGGGGCAAGGCAATGGAAAATGAAGAATGAAGTGCACAAAAATACATCAGTAAAGAATTCTAGAGGACTGTCAGCACCACACAGTGAAACATCCTAAGTTATGCTATAAAAATGAGTTTTATTACTTCAAGATCTTAAAGAAAAAAGTATTACAAGTACCAAAATTTTCTATTCAATTTCAAATGTACTATGATGAGATGCTACAATGTTTTTAAGCTGGTTTTGGGATACAGTAAGTAGCTAATGTCAAGCTCTTACATCCATTAAGAATTATCTGAAAATAATGTACTTTGTTAATTGCAATCAATGTACAAAAATTAGATCACTGATTGGAATAAGGCTATATTCACTCCTGGTGTGACTTCGTTAATTTAAACCAAAGATTCATTTGCACCTGAAAGGGCCTGCTCCAGCTGACTTTAATGGGGGACTTTCCATAAGCTTAAAGAACTGGATCAGGCTAAGAAGAGGTAAGGTGTCCTATGGGGTGGATCTTCTGAATTCTTCAATGGCCATAGTTTAACTGAAGTTAATAGAAACGTTTTGCTTTATCCAAGTACCGGAGGGAAGTATACTGTAGTTCTAACATCACCGTTTAAACCAATATAGCTTGGCATTGGTGCTGAGAGAAGCAGTCACGTGCTTCTCCACCCGCTCATTTCTACGCTGATACAGCCCTTTTATTTGTCTCAGCCAAAGTTTTCGTGTAGCTACATGATAAAACACATCATGAAACTTATGCAGGTAAAAAGTATGGTCATTTTTCGCTCTTGGTTATGTTTATCTTTGATCGTTCTCCCATCCATTCATCACACAAAAGGAGGGAACAGCATGGGACAAAAAGCAGAGGTTGGGAACTGCAGAAGGGGGGATCACTCCTTTTAGCTGCAAGTGCTGTCTTAGAGCAGTTAATGTTTATGGTGAAACCACAAGATAAATAGCTCACCTCTAATAACTGCAGCACCAAGGAAGTGTTCATAGGATTCATTTAGCAGCAAAAAGATGTTATGAGCTGAAAATATGCACTGAAAAATGGCAAAGTGATATTATATTGAAGTAACAGATGTGATTAATCCTGAAAAATTCTCTTCACCTTAAATAATTCTGTTCAATTTTCTGAATCTGCATGGTAAGTTCAGCTCAAGCTTTTAGCAATATTATAAGCATGAAGGTACATATCTATACTGTATTATTTACACACACAGAGTCTATGCCTAATAATATATTAATAGACACATATATTTGCATTAATAAGTTATTAGAAGTTTATACTTTGTGGCCCAAGATAAAAATATTAGAAAAGAAAGGAAAGGAAGGAAGGTGGTCAGGCAAATACTCTAGTGATCTGTCACTTTGTCTCCCTTTTATTCCCCTCCTACATGTTGTTTCAGAGTGTTAGTGCCCTGAGCAAGACAATAGCTGAGAAAAAATATTCATGTTTTAATTCGCTTCCAAAATTCAGTTCAGGGATGCTGTCTGTCAGAAGCAGACACTTAGACAAAGTGCTGGTACCTTTTTAGAACTACAACAGCTATGTGCTTCCATGTGTCTGAACTTTCCTGGAATTAACCTACTTATCTGTTGAAGCCTTTTTTTTTTTTCTTTCCAATTTTCGTAATAGCCCTGTAATTATGAGAAGAGTATCTCTCTACAGTCTAAAGGTGGAAGAAAGTATTTCAGATGTTCATTGAGACAGGAATGAACGTTAAACTAATCAAGTTGCTGTCTTCACATTATTTTTAACCTTTTTTCAGCTGGACAACTGATTTTCCTGCATCCATGCTGGAGAAGGTTTCAGGAAGCTCTTACTGCTTTTTAGGGAGCCCTTACCAGCATGAGCACCACCTTTGACTACCTTTGAGCAGTGTTTACTCTCCTTTACCTGGTAAGCCTCTACTAATAATATTACTGCCAAACTTTGTAAGAATTTACAGGTGACTCAGGAACCCGCACACCAAACCACAAGCATCACCAGCCACTGCAAGAATTTCCCTGTCCTTCAGAAGCCTCCACCTGCAGAGCAGCATCACTGCCCCTTGCAGTCACCACGCCAGTTGCCTCTCAGGTCACTCCAGTGCTCTTTTGGGAAGTGGGGACAAAAAGGCATTGCGGTGCATTTGGTTCTTAGTGTACCTGCTGACTTGTCTGCATTTCCATCATCTTCCATGCGGTACTGGTATCTGCTCCTGGTAAGTGTCTCGCCACTACTGCACTATGGAACCCTCGCTGCTCATAATTTACGTTACAGAGGCTCCTGCTTGCTTATGTGACCCCACTTCTCCATTCTGGCTTTACAGCCACATGTAACTTCACTTTATGTCTCACAGCTCACATAAACACTGGACTACTAATATTAAAAAAATACAGTGATTTTAGCTGGCTTTCCGTTTCAGGTGTCTAAATGTCAGGCTACAAGAGGCTCTCTTGTGCTCTCTGACTCTGTATCAGAGCATGAACTACCAAGTTATTAGGTAACAGCTCACTGGCACGGAGCTCCTTCCAATGCATTCAGCTGGCTCAGCTCTTTCTGATCTGAAAGTGCTTTCCATTTTTCTGACTGGTGATGCATCCCATCAGCAAGGACCCACATTATTTTTTAATCTTCAGCTGGTAAAGGGCTGCTGAACAAGTACGATTGTCACTTCCACAAGTGCCATTTAGCACTGCTGGTGTTTTATTTTCCCCATCTTAGGTGTCAGTGGAATGCTTGTTGCTGTTTGCTAACAGGCTTTGAAGACTTCCAGCTGTGGACAAGGATGATGGAAATTGTGGGGCAAGGGATTTATTACAAAACCTCAGCATTTGGCTTTATCTTAGTAAATTGTGTGGCCCTCTTTCTGTTACTTAGCTGTCACTGCTAATATCGACCCAAATTGGAGCTGAGTGCTGCCGAGCACCTGCAACTTGCAAAAGCCAGAGAAGTTCATTGGTACTTTCCCAGTGCCCCCATTGCTCTTCGTTAGTGCTCACCACAAACACTGCAATCATTTATTGGTTCCGATACTCACTGCAGTGACTGATGAGTAGCCTGTAAGCAACTAAATTTTAGTTCCCTGTAAAAGGTTGTTTTTCTTTAACTGGCCTGGCACTCCAAGAATAGCTCTGTGTACTCTAATACATACAGTATTGTAAGTAATGACAGATAATGCTATCAAAGGTCTTTTCCTAGAATATAGGGATTAACTCACCTCATTAAATTGTACACATTCTGCATAGCATAATGCAGTACTACTTCAGGACAACTATTTAAGCCAGCCAAAAGATACTGTGTTCTGTGACAGCTAGGATGATCCCTATCTGTCCTTTTACTTCCCCGTATTCTGATTTTTATAATCTTTTTGGATTAGTACATAGATATCATAGCACTGAGCACTTTTAAAAACCTAAAATAGACTACATTAGCTTAAATTTCTAGGTAGTAAAGAAACTCAAGAGAAGAGAAACATAATTAACTTGGAGCATGGAAAGATTCCCTTGTGGGAAAGATACCCTGAACTAAAAAAGGTAGTTTGTACAAAGTACCTAACGGTGAACATACAGAATCTGGCAGGTTAAACACTCTGAAGACGGATGTCCTAGGTTGAAAGTGGGAAGTTTTTTGTTTTATTTTCCCTTGAGCATTTGTTCTTAAGACATTTAAAACTTATTTGATTGTTTTGGATATTAAAATGTAGTTATTGCAGTTTTCAGTTCTTGGTCTTTTTTTGTCAAGAAAATTAAAATAAAAGCTGTGTTGCTAGAATTGCCTACAAGTATTTCTCTGCATTCAAAGAATGCTTCTGAAAGCTATGCGAGCACATGGAGCCCAGTTCTGCTCACATTAAAATGAATGGTGAAAGTATCCTGAGCATCAGTAGATGAAGAAGGTAGGAGATGGAGAAAGGTGAATTGTACAAAACTGACTGTCGATCTATTACAGCTGAACATTTTAAAGTCCAGACTCCCATAGTAGTTATTACTGTCTCACCAGAATTCAATTCCTTTTTAACAGCCTTACCTAACTTAATTATTCTGGCATAATATGTCAATCAGTTGCCCCCCCC
>JANZLQ010000089.1:867903-900260 GCA_026212715.1 Elanus axillaris | reverse complement strand
GTGGGGTGGGGTGGGGGCCGCCGGGCGCCGTTCCCTCCCCTCTCCGCTGGCCCTTCCCGGGCTTCGGCGCCGTCCTCGCTGCCGGTGACTTAGCAGGAAAAGAGGGCGCGGGGGAGGAGTGGGCCAGAGACAAGGGAGCGGGGTGGGGTGAGGGGGAGAGGAGCCCCTGCCGTGGGCTCCGGCTCTCCCGGCCTTCGCGTCCTCCCCACCCCGTTAGGCCGCTTCGTTTCTTCTGGTGACTTAGCAAGATACCGGGGAGAAGGCGGTGGGCCAGACGCGAATAACGATGGAAAAACCGTCTGGGGCGAGGAGGCCGGTGTATGTGTGCCGGAGAGGATACCCAGCATCCCTTCCCCGGATTCCTCCTGGAGGGTTTCCTCCTCTTCTCCTCTCCCCCGTCCTCTCCGAGGGCAAGGCAGGCGTTTGTCAGGAGGTGGCCCAGATATCCAGAGTCGGCCGCAGCACAGAAAACAAAACGAGTATTGATAATACAGGGGAAAGAAGGAGGTGTTATTTTAAGAATTTGTTTTACATCCACCCTGTTTTCCTGCAGTCATCTAGCAGGGAAAGCCTTGATAGGAGGTGGCTCAGACCTTCAGAACCAGCTGCAGTAAAAACGGGGGAGGGAGGTCTAATCTCTCCTTCTTGGGGTCATATCGCTGCCTGGTTGTCTACAGTTGCACAGACTTTCCTTGAAGACCTTTCAGGAGCAATCGAGTTTGCTAAAATGCTCTATTTATCGCTACTCTTGAGGTTTTGTTTCAGCAGGGAGGTTATACGCAGGCAAGGCTTTTGATGGAAGTTGGGGGGTGGGAGTGGTGCCTCCCTTAAAAAGTTTAGGGTTTAGTCAGTTCTGTGGGTGTGAGGGTTTGGTTTATTTGTTGTTGTTTAAGGTGGATGCAATTAAACTTGACCTTTAATACCAATAATAATGTGGCACCTTCCCTTTCTTTGCCGTAGTATCACTGGTAAAATTTCCTTGCAGATAGTGCTGCAGCAGAGGGCTTGGTTGTTGCAGGTCAAGTCAATTCATAATGAATTACCTAACCAGGGGGATGATGGAAGGTTAATCTAAGCTATGTTAAAGATCTTTAATAAACACTATTTTACTGCAAATAAATATTTGGGCATATTGACCTGGCTGAATTATGTATTTATGGGGAGATTCTTTTAGGTGTACATTCCTGTGACAGTATTGTTTATATTATTAGGAGATGGGGGTTAAAGAACCTACATTCAGTGGTGATCATTTCGTACATGATTGTGCAGCATTCGGCTGGTTTTCGGAAGAGGGAGGGTCTGCTATCAAAATGTTATTTGCCCTTAGAGTCATTTTGTTAAATAGGAAAATTATGTTGGGGAACTAAACAAAGAAAATATTTTTAAACAGAAAGATTTATTGCAAATTTCTAGCTTGTTCTTAGAGATCTCATTTTTTGTGTGTTTCTTTTGATATTACCATGTTTATGGATGCTGTGTGCAGCCATTGAGCAGAGAAGAGACTGGGTGGAGTAAGGAGGCAAAGCTGCGAAATGGCTAGATTACCCTTTCATAGCTTTTTTTTTTTTTTCCCTTTGCTGGGGTGGAGGAATACTAATTGCCGTAACAATGAAGTCTCTTCTTTAGGGAAGAATCTAATGGTGCAGGAACCTTCTGAAATGAAACAAATCTCGCATTCTGTTTTGAGGCTTATTTTTCTGCAGGGTGGATCTTGATTTGTCTGACAGTGAGAAGTGACCAGTCACTGTTGCAAAGCCAGAATTTTTTTGTCTGATAACCGATTTATCGACTTAGATATTCACTTGTTGATTTTATTTTATTTACACTTTAGATAAGAATTATAGTTTTTGTGCAGGTATTTTACACACAAGATCTTTGAAATATAGAGATCCTCCTGTATTGTTGCTTAGTGCTATTATTTGTTCATGTAACTTATTGGTTAGACTGGGTTATGGGTGGACGCAGAAGAGAAGACGATCCCTGCTTTCTCTGGTGGCCACAGTAGAGTAACTCCTATTAGTATATGGACTTAATTTTATTACCTTTCTTCATGTGCTGAGTTCATATAAAATAACATCTCGAGATTTTGGAAGCCCTTTCGAACAATATGGCTCTGTAACAGAATTACTGTACCACTTGGGTACTGCTGCATCATGGGGGTAATATTGATGCTTACACTTAAAGTTGTGTAGGAAAGGCATTAGAACAAAGGATTTGGGGAATACAATAGGGATCAGATGAAGCACCTAGAAAGGGCTGCTTACAGAAGTGCTCTCATGTTCCAGATGTGGCTCATGGCGTTCCCACCTGAATTCAGTGTTGATCAGAGCAAGTACAGCACTGAACACGAATGATTCTGAAGCAGGTTGAGGCTTTGCTTTTTTTCTTGGGTCTGTCTCAGTTCTGGAGTCCAGTTTTTGATGGTAGATGGCCGCAGATGAGACTATGTTTGGTTTTAATTTGCCCCAAATTAAACGGTAGTGGCTTTTTATAAGATGTAGTTCATTCACTTAGAGTAAATGTTACAGGATTCAATGGATGTGTTCACTAAATGGCTGTGTCTAAAAATGTATCCAGGCTAAGAGCAATGAAGAATCCAATAAAACACTTGCCTCCTTATAACTTTGGTTGAGTTTTGTCCTTAAAGTGATGGCAGATACTTTCTGTACAGGAGTAATTTGTTAATTTCTGTTCTACAAAAAAAAAAAGGCATTAATGCTTACCTTTATGACTGTATGCAAGGTCCATCTTGTGGGTATTGCTGACTCTTCTGCCTGTACTGTTTCCGATGCCTCACCCAGCCTTGAGTGCTCAGTTTGTATTCGTCAGCTCTCAACTTTTTTGTCCATCCAGCTTGCTATCAATGGGACAGCTATTGAATTAACATCTGTTGACTGTCTTGCCCAACACTCCAACCTTGTCTGTCTTCAGGAACTCTATAACCAACTCCCATCAGTGCTAATTATAATGTGTTTGTACCCTCTTGTAAAATGTTCTGGGCAAACAATAGCTGGAAAACCCCTGCCTCTCTATAGCTCAGATATATACTGTGTATGTCTGTTGCAAAGTTTATTTTCAACCCCCTGTAGCTGCTTCTGGTATTCACCAGCTAGAGTGGTTGGAAGTACTGTAGTACCAAGGGGAGCAACTTTTGAATAGTTTTACTTCAATCTGGTTTACCCTACTTTTGTGAACTTCAGGCCCATTTTGTAAACTAAAGGTGAAGACTGTGGAAGGGCTGCTGAAATGTCTGTGAAGCGAACACTGAAATACCGGTCAGCCTGAAAATAAAAACTGCTTAGGTCTAAATTTAGGAAATCAATAGGACAATAAAAATCAGTAATTATTATTAATAAATAATAATTTCAGATCTCGTATAGGGTGTGGGGAGTTTCCAGCCTAGAACATGTAATTTGTGATGACAACTGAAGATATTTCCCAAGTATCAGAGCCGTGTGTGTTAATCAAAATGGTTCGGGGTTTCTTCTGAGATTTACTATAGAGAAGTAGTAAATTATCTACTATGTCTATACGTGCAGATCTGCTAAGGAAGTTACCACTGGTCTCTTCTTTCTCCTTTTTATAAGAGCCTTAAACATCATTGGCAGGGCAACCCGTCTACTAAAAATGTATTCAGTTGATTAAGCCTTGCCTGGGCTTTCTCAGGAGCTACTTTATTACCTGACACAAGGGAAATGGGGCTCCTAATGTGGCTTTTGGGTGTTGTGAGCATAGCTGTTTATTAATGGGTGATGTTGCTTTGTCTTTTGATCTGCCTGACAGAGTAGGTTACACCTCAATTTAAGTTTTTAAAAATAGGCATTTACACTAAGACAGAGTCCTGACCTGTTTAGAACTAGTTTTGAAGTACATAAAGTTATTTCTTCAGAATTCTTACTATAAATGCTGTCCAAGTCAGCCGGAGTGTGCATGTGGTCATCTTTTGCATGGAAAGCTTGTGCCATTACTGGAAATGCAGTGGTGCGATTCGAGCTGTAGCTGTATTATGTCAGCTTCATTGTGGTGCCCTTAGCTTAAGGTGAGTTAAATGTCTGATTCTCTTGTATTACAGTTATTTTAGAACAATGCTTTTCCTCATTCCTACCATGTTTTGAGACCTACTGATGAGTATTATACATTAGAAACATTGGAGAGAACCATGATTTTTCATCTGATGAATACTTTAGTTCTAGTTTTAACCTGGCAAACTTGATAGGTACTGCAGGTTAGCCCCAGCAAATGTATATATCTAACTTGTATCTTATCTTAGTTGTTTAAAGAAGGGACTTTTCTTCTAAATAGTCATTGAGGCAGGACTTGAATGAGGCAATGCTTGTCTCATTCAGTGCAAAGCTCATTCTTTTTTCTTCTTTTTTTTTTTTTTAACCTCGTGCTCTCTCTTTAGGGGGTTAGATAGGTGTGACTTGGGCTATCTTGCTTTTAGTTCATTGTCATGGAAGCCACCTACCATACCACTTCATGCTGGCATGTACTGTTAAGGAAATTTCAAAGAAAAAATGTTACAAAATAAGTATATGCTGTGATCCATTTCATCAGTACTATAAACATACAGTCCTCTTGAAAGTAAATCATGTGTGCACAGCATTGCCATACTAAGCAGTATCAAGAGCACTGATGCATGCATAACTATATTAAAAAAAAATCAACATTATGAATTCAAAGTGCTTGTCAGTTAAAACATTTAGAAGTACTTTAGCCATTTCCTCCTTATTGGTACTGTTTCTGAGAGAGCCCAGCAGTTTGACTTGGCTGCTTATGGACTTTTGGATAAGGATTGTGATTAAATAAATGTAATAAACACATCTTTGTGGTTGTGATGCTGTTGATTCTGGAAGACTTACCTGATACTTTTAACCGGTAACTAGTTGCTGCAGTCTTGAAAAGGTATTTCCAGTTATGAGACAATCCATCGTGGCTGAGGTTTATAGGTGGTGCTGCAGCAAATGTCTGTCCTGTAATTTTCTCAGATGCGTCGTTAAATAGGTCCCTCTTGAGTGAGTTCGTAAGATATGGTTTTCTGAAGGACCTCTTGTTCTCCAGTGCTTGCTGGTGAGTCAGCTGGCATACCTTCTTTGAGGTAGGGCTAAAGGTGACAGGTTTTATGGCATGATGCCATACTAGCCTATATCTGAGATAGCACAGTGGCCTTCATGGTTGAGATTATGTGTAGCTTCCCTCTTGTATCAATGTTAATTGTTCCTATTGTGCTCCACAAATCTTAAGTTCTTTTGGTTTAATTAGACAAGTCTCCCCACCGTAGGTTGCCTGTGTCTTGTTTTTCTGCATGGAGGTAGCTTAAGGCTAAAGCGAAGGTGTTAAGTTTATCCTTCTTTAAGACTAGAGCAAAGTCAGTTAGAAACATCTGGCCTGTTTACCTGTGGATAAGTGACTGTTTCTTCTATAAAGAAACAATGTTGGCGGTTTTTCTTGTGCTGGATTCACCTGTTTTTTGGGGGCAAAGAAAAAGATCAGATAAACAATTTTGTTTATTTAAATGTTAGTGTCTTTACATTCTATTAAGAGGATGATGTAATTAATGTGAGTGCGTATATGTATTTTGAAACAGATGGTGTCTATTAAATCAGTAATGGTAGAAGTTTTTGGTTCTCACTCAGCTGGATTTGTAGGCAGCAAGCACAAACTAAATTGGGGAAAGCTTAACAGAGGAGCTCTGATGCTAGTTAGCAGTCATCCACAGCAGACAGCAGGGATGGGGTTAAAGTTTGAACATCATGCATGCCGTTCTTGTAATAAAACCTTGTGAATAGCTAATCCAGCAAACTTGGAATTTACTGTGACAAAACCATGAAAAAGGTAGTAAGGCTGGGATGAGTACTTATGGAAGATAATTTCCAGCACCAGAGCATATCACAATCACAAATTTATACATCAAAAGAATGAATGCTGCTATAGTTGTGAATAACGTGATCTGCTGCCTAGTGTCTGGTCTTTCTTGGCCCTGTATTGTGCTATCTGACATTGCTTCTGTATGGGAAGGTGTTTTCCATTTCAGCAATAAAAGAAGTAATTCTGTGTTTGTCTTCTGCTCTCTTGGCTTAGACGAAGGACCTTCCTCCAGGCAGAGCACTTGCTCTCTACAGCAGGAGTGCTGCTGCACGTGCAAATAGGTGGGAGATGCAGGGATTCTGAGAAGGGATGCTGAAGCCATTTTGGTCAACAAGCTTTGAAAAAGGCTAAAGCACCAACAGAGTGTTCTCATGATAGAAAGAGTGGAAGTTCTGAGTTTTTGTTTGGGTTTCTTTGTGATTTTGATCTTCTCCTGTTTCTAAAGCTTTAACATAGGCGTTCCTTCAAGTTTCCTTCCAGATGTTTTTCATGTATAAATTTAATCAATTCACAATCATTTTTGTTAACATCACATTTCCAGTAAAACAGGCAGTTTAATAATGAAATATTTAAATTTGGATATAGTCCTGTGACCTGCTTTACAGTTGTGAAGTCTACCTACTACTTAGTTCTTCAAGCCAGAGAAGTATGGGGGTAAGAACTGAAAAGAACAAAGTTCAAATCCATTGCATGACTGCTGACCAACCGTAAGAAACTATTCTGAGTACATGCACTCTTCTCTTGGTGTCTAAGAGAAAGTAGCTTAAATACAGTGTTCTAGAACTGCTATCACAAAAAGTGTATGTATTGTTTGATGTAGCAAAAATAAATTTGAAAAATATCTTGCTGAAGTCATCCAGATAAACCATGATGTGCGTTGCGCGTTTCTCTGAACAAGTTCGGAGTAGCAGCTTGTAATGCTTCAGCCCGCTGTAACACTAACCGTCCTCCCTCAGTCCTGTTCTTCTACACGCGTACACACACACACCACAGCCCTGCCCCCCAATTTCGCTAACTCATGTCTGAGCAAAAAATCATTCAGGTTTCCAGTGAAGTTCAGTGAAAATCCAGTGGGGGTTAATATGAATTTAAAACTAATTTTGCGATATAATTCCTTGCTATCATATCACTATCACAACATACTAAATGACAGCATAACAAGTTCTACGTCCAAAACTTTTTCACATGTTTTAAAGGCTTTTTTCCTACTGCAGCCTGCTTTTTTTCCTTGTACTTCGTTTATTGGTAGTTAAATTTACCTGCATTTTCACACAGAACTGAACAGGCAGGCTGGAAGAAGGATGTTTTCACTTGTTTTCTACCAAAGTCTACATGTAGACTACAAATATGAGCTCTGACCTGGAAGAAGCTTAAAGGCATTAAAATGGCATGTAGCGGCTGTGTGCTTGAGATGTTTCTCCTGAGAGTTAACTGTATCATGCTTCTGTCAGAATTGCAAGACTGAAGTGATAGGGGGAGGATAAATGTCAAGATTGAATTAAAGACTTCTTTTCTCCAGAAAGTATTTTTCTGGCAAATTTGGTCCAAGTGTATTGAAATTCACATAGTGTTGGTGCCTGGGAAGGTAACAAGACCAAAAATGTCTTCTGTTGTTTTACAGTCCTAAAGGTAGGTAGTGACTGCCAGTGATCTGTTAAGAAGTGATTATAACTTGAAATAATTATGGAAAAGTACATGGTCATGTAAGTCTAGTTCAAAATGCACATCTCTAATTAGGACAGAAATGCATTTATTTAGGGAACATGTAGTATAAAGTAGTTAACTTGCTCCTGTTCTATAGCATCTTGATGACATTTCTTAGCTTTATTTTTTTAGATGTAATTACAGCCTGTATTCCAAGTCTTTGGAACATAGGCACTATATCTGACCTGCTATAGATTACTTTCTAGTTCCCCATGGGTTTATTGTTGAATTATTTTCAGAAGTAAACTACACTATCAGGTTAGTAAAGTAAATTCAATTAACCTGTAAAAGTAGGTGAAGTGGATAAGAAAACAGGTGTAGGACTTCCGATTTTTTTTGTGTGTTAAAAATATATTTGCTTTGATAAACCTTTAACTCAAAGGGAAAATACTTGTGGTAACTTACTGCAAAATGTGAACAAACACTGCACAAAATGTTGTATTGTGTGAAATACTATATTGATATACTTGACAAAGCATTTGTTTTTAAGACTTTGCTTAATTGCAGAGTAACACGCTTACTAAACATGTGAATTAAAAATAAGGCTCAGAGATGTAATTCAGATCAGGTTTGGGTTTTGTTTTGTTTTTCCAAAATAAGATAGTTGTTGGAGCTCACCTTTTCATAATCCTTCAGTTAGCTTTACTGATGTAGGCTGAAAAGTGGAAAAAAGATTATCCCAGCTCATAAATGAGTAGCTTTCTTGTATTCTTTGACGCATCCCTGCCGGCTTAGCAGGTGATGAATTCTAACCTTCTCTAGGATAAGGTGTGTTTGCTACACTGTAAGAAGAACTGCATGGCTGTTCTGTTGTGATTACACTGTATATGTGCTTTTCTGCTGTAACTGAGGGTGAGGTGAAGCAGGGGAGAAGGAACTGGATGTTTTATTTTATTTGTTACTGTTTTTCTTTCCTATGGATAGATGGAGACAGATTTCTAAGAAACCTTTTCAGGTCATAGTTGTTATTCCCAAGAAATATGGTTATTACTTTTTAGTTAGATTCGTATTTAAATGGCACCTTCTATGGAATCTGTTTCTAGAGTACATTTGTGGGAAGAGTTGTCCTATTCTTTGGCTTGAGTTTGATAAAGCAGCTTTTTGCTTACTGGGTTTAAAACAGAGAAAGACCATTAAAAATTAGTCTAGATTAAAAGGAAGTGTTCTTATATACTTGCTAGAATTTAGCAGTATAATCTAGAGGTATAAGAGGACAATTAATTTAATCTAGTTCTCCGGTAAAGAACTGTAGCTCTAATTGCCTGCAAATACTCACAAATAACCACTTAAAGTCCTCTTGTTAATATGTTATGAAACAAGATACACTGTTGAAAAACTTTGTAGGGAAATAATGTGCCAGCCATGTAGCAAGAGACAACACAACAAGAGTTTCTATGGTTTGTCTCCACTTCAAAGCATTGTGGAATTTAGTTCTGATTGTATCAGTTGGTCTTTTTGGTGGCTTTGGTCTCTGCTACCACTTCATAGGTGACTTGCCTTTCACGGGGACTGAAAAATTACCCGAAGAGAGGAAGCTAACTAGACTAGGATTTCAGATACATTAACAAACTCGGAAGAAAACATGAGGAGTTTTCTTTCAGGTAAATCATCTTTTAAGAACAGTAGAATGTGTTAGAGAAACAGCTTGAATGCTGGTAGCATGTGGCTGGACATTCAAGACTGTCTTGAGTTTTACACAGGTTGTTGGACTTTTAAATGATTGCTCAAATTCAGCTTCAAATTTAAATACTAATTTGCAATCTAAAACTCTAATTGATTTCATAATGTGAACCCCGTTGTGTGTTCCTTGTGTTTGTAATGGCTTATATGCCTTTTTAACACCCAAGTACTTAGTATTAGGTGTGCCTAACCTGGCAGTCTGAGAACATGATCTCAGATTTTGTGTCCTTCAAATAAACATTCTTGTAGAATACTATTAAATACATGGTTTTGTCATAGTAATACTTAGAAAACAAGTGGTCTTGTAGTTGAGTTTATAAAGGTATCAGGATTCTGAAAGCACAAAAATTTACTGTTCTTAAAGCACAGCTGTGCATGGCTCTTTGATAAGCTTTCAGTGCTGAGTGCTGTTGGTCTGTATCTGCTAATACATTTGCTCTGTAATTTATGCCATCTATGTCTTCTAATTTTGGATATAATGAGCTACAGTTGCGTGTTTGGTGTACGTAGCTTGTGTTTTTGTGGGAAAGACTGTTTATGGAACCTAAGCAACGGTCATTAAAACTGCAGAAATTTAGTTAATTTATTTTTAAGTTTCTGGAGGAGCTATGAGCATGTATTCCAAGATCTGCCATAACAGATTGGTCAGCAGTGGTTGTTAGGTTGCTAGACAGCAGCAGCAGGGTGAATTTGGGGTGGCGCTGATGTATTAACTGTCTTATCGGCTGCTGCCGATGTTGTGAACCAAGGAATGATGTTGAAAATTATTTTCTTGGTTTAACTCCAAAAATTCAAAAGTTAAGAGCGAGAACATAAAATACAGAAGGGACAAATGTGCCTGTGGGAATAACAGGAGATAGGAAAAAATGCTTAAGAACATAATAAGACTGATTGACTGTTTTTTGTAGTAGCTTGTAAGCAAATGTTTTTTGTAGGCTTGAGGGCTTAAATTACCAGAATGATAAAGATTTTGAGCCTAGAGTTCTGGTGGGCGAGACCATCTTTTGCTGTGGTGCTGATGAGGATTTTCTTGATTACTTAAGCCAGGGCTCCTGTCATCAGACTAATTTAGGCTGTGAAAGAAGCCTGTGAAAGTGAACATCTGAAACTTGCAGAGGCCTTATAATGTAATACGTCTTTCTCTACATTACTCTTCGCAGCTTTATTGAGGTGACTTGAAAAATCTGGTTAGAACCTGCAAATGTCTGCAAGGAATACTGGTTCACAGTGAACTTGGAATAGCTTGCTTCTCTCTGTCTGTATGTCACTACTTGGTGTTTGTTTAGTTTTTCTTAAACCTTATTACTGTGGTAGCAGACCACTGCCAGTCAACAAGGTATTGGTACAGATGGGTTTGTTGTGTAGCATAGTCACTCACAGTGAAAGGAGAGCACTGATCCTAATGCAAGCATGTTAGATTGGGTCTTGCTCATACTGCAGAGGCATACTCAACTGAGTCTAGCAAAGCAAGCGTATGTCCAGAATGAAAGATGTTTGGCAAATGTTATTTCCCATTTATGCAATTTATGTTTACTGGTGTATATGTTGTTTCTAATAAAATATGGAACTGTTTAACTTGCTAAACTGCAATTCAGATGGATCATATCTCAACCGGGAGTGGTTTTTTACTCTTTTAACTTTTTCTGAAGAGCAGAAATGGGTATTGTTAGTCTATTGAGCCATTTCAGTGATTTGTTTATGGTGTTGATGCCTAAGCAGTATCTTTGACACCCTTGATGGCAGCAAAGGAAAAACAATGGAGAACCTTGAACTGATCTTGCCAATAAAATACTGAGGAAGATGATAAAGTTGGTTGTGATGGCAGAGTTTGGTATCTCAGGATACATTTATGAAAATGCTTGGATTTGGAAGGGCTTCATGAGAACTTAATGTGAAACACCTTGGTGATGGCAGCGTTAGTGGAGAGATTAATAACCTTGGTTGTCGCATGCTGGCAGCTGGTAAGCACTGAGTGCAGTTCCTTCCCATGGTGTGATTCCCATAAGGCAATTTAAAGGACAAAAGCCCTCATTCTTTCTGGGATGCTGAATCCCTCACTGAACTAATACCTTGCAGGGACCAATGTAGCATCTTATTGAAGGTATAATTTTTATCATGAGTTAATAACTGGTAGCTAATGGTTTCTTTGGCCTCCGTGTTTATGGCTTCAGTTTTGTCATATTACTATCTATGTATTACTTTGAAAGAGTTGAATGGTACCCTGCCACGTACACTTAAAACCTTCTGATGAAAGCCGTAGTAATGAGTTATTACAATTGCTAAACAAAGTCATAACAATAGTAAAAGAAAGGGCTTAGGTGAAATAGAAAAAACCTCAAAACTTCCATCCTGCTCTAAAATATTTGGATGAACTGTGGTATCTATGGGTATCTATGCAGTAATTAACAGCAGTAATCATTAAGTCAAGAGTTAAGTCTGAAAACACTATTTTAGTAGTTAAAACTGAGAAAGAAGGCTGGGTTTGATTTTAAAAACTACTGTCTTCAAGTGTGTTTGAAAACTTATGTTTAGCCTCATTGTAGGTTTGCAAAGTAGATGATCAGCTTGAAATAGATAAAAGCTAAACGTCAAATTCAGGGCACAGTGTCTTTACCAGACATATGTATTCAAACTAAATTTTAGTACTTTTTAGCATCTAGTGTACTCTGATAAGCAAAAACATCTCCTGAAGCAAGTATGAATACTATCATAGAAATACACATGAGCCAAGGCTTATCACTTATCAGTATGAATATTATGAACTGAGGGGAATTCTGGCTATCTCTTGCCTGAAAGTGATTTTTTTTTTTATCCTACCTTGTAGCTTTGACTATATCTGTTCAGCTATTGTGCTTTGAATACCTACTGTATAGCTGTCTCAAAGAGCTAACAAATATAGCTGAAACTGTTTCATTTTGCTATTTGTGCTTCTTATGAATGGTTAGCAGGTCTCTCTTGTTAAGCTATTGTGAAATTTTCCAGTAATCTAGGAAACACTTGAACCGTGCTGATAGACATCAGTATAAGGACCTACTGTTTCATGTCAGGAAGAAGAAACTGTCTTCTGAATTGTTAGGATGTCTTAGTCACCCTCAGGAAGAGGGTGGTTCCTATACAATATTAGATCTGTAATGTCCCCTTCAAATGTGAAGTTAGGCTCAGCTGGGTGCCTTGACACTAACCAGTTGCAAAAGGTATGCTAGTCACCCATCAGGGTGGGACCATCTTTAAATACGTGTCAGGCAGAATCTCTGAGCCTCAAAGCAATTTCAATAGGAGTAAATGTGTCCTCAGAGCAGTGTGGGTGAGTCTTGTGGTGAGTGCAGCTGGCTCCAGCAAAAGGCTGTATGTGGTGAAGCTAAGGAGTCTCTGAATCCCAGTTTAGGAAAATGGGAGGTGGTTCTTAGACATGAAGAGGCAGAGGGTCTTCCACTTTTTTTTGTGATGAGAAAGTCAGAAGAACCTGTACTGTTTCCACCTTCTCTTACAAGGAAGGATTCTTCTGCTTCTGAGATTTTTCTGCCTGATTTGTTGCTCTTTATGAATAGTTCTGTACGTTTTAGAAGCTTGTGTAGGGAAAAAATTCTGGCCTGTGATGATTCTTGGCTGTCTTTTTTGAAAAAAAAAAAAAATTTTTTTTAAGGTTATACTTTGGTATGCCACTCTTCAGACATACAGCACTTAAGGATTGAATTAGATGTTTTATCCATATTGCTCAGACATTTATACCAGTCTTAAGTATAAAAGCTGATCTCTAGCTAAGTGGAAAAGTTAGCAGTTGAGATGATGTGCAGTTGTGTGTTGAGGATATGCTACTGTTAATGGAGCTGAGGAGGATGTTACGTATAGTTTTGGAATGGTTTGTGTTGCTTCATAAAGAAGTAGCCTACCTAAACTTCAGTGGGTAATGTCTATATTTTTTCTCCCACCAGGCACCTGTATATTATAGAAAACTAAGCACATACTGTACTGCCAGGAGGAGTAAGAGGCAAAAATTTGATGTGTCATACCTGTTCCAGTGTTATGTGTTCGGCCAGGTCTAGCTCCCAATTTTAAAATGCTTATAAAGACAACTGATCTTGTTGAAAATATTTATATCTCCCTTTTGTTGCAAGATCATACATATGCAGTGGTTTGCCACTCAGTGGTTTTATACTTGCTATTGATATGTCATCAAATAGGTCTACAGTTAGAAACTAAAACTTTCTGCCGTGTAAGTGGGGCTATTAATAAAAGGCACATCTTGTTTTTACGTTTAATTAGTTGTTACTCCATGGATGGCTTTATTTAAGTTCAGGGTTTTTTTCCTGTACTTAATATGGAACAAACTAAAATTTTCATACAAAACAATCTTTTCTTTCAAATAAGATCTAGCGCTGACTTGACACCACCTTATTCACAGTAAGCTACTGGTATTAAAAATGACCGATTTCAGGCAAGATGTAATGAACAGGTGGTATTTCTTTGTGTTTGTTTTTTTGGTTGTGTGTTTTGCGTTTTGGTTATTTCTTTTTCCCAAGGGTTCTCTTTGAACACTTGCTTCCTCTCGTTACTGAGATTGTTTGCGGGTGTGTAACACAGTGGTGACTATAAACCTTGATAGGCAATGGAGGAGGACTGGTTAGTCTTGCTCCACCGAGCTTTGTATGTCACAAAGCCTTCTCTACCTAGAGAAAAGGCAGTGTACATGGACAATATTCATCCATTCTCTGTTGTTTCTAAAAGTGGCACAGGTGTATAATTAAAGTTGGGTCCTTTGGGGCTTTTTGTTTTTTGACATTTTTGCTTGTGTGGGTTTTTTGTTTGTTTGCAGGGTTTGGTTTTTTTCCTGTTTGTTTTCATTCTTTTTGTTTTGTTTCTTGTTAAAGGGTTTGTATATAAAGGAGGCCGCCTTAAAAATACTGTGCCTTATATTCAGGTGCCTTTGTAGTTAAAAAATCAGGAATACTGAGAAGGGTGCTTGGAACAGACACTTTTCAGAGAAGCGAGACACTGTAGATCAGTTGATTGGTAATTTATTGTGGATCAGCTGTAACTTACTAATAGCAGAAATAGCTGCTTTGCCCAGTAGCTGTTGAAGTTTATCTGGTACTAAGATCTGTTTCCGAATAACAATTCGGAGTTAGAGTAATGGAGCAGGCCAGGTGTTGCTAAGTGTTAGGGATACAGGAGGAGAAGTCTGGGGTTACTTTACATTTGAGGGGGAAAAAAAGCCTTTCTAACTAGATGACATGTCAAGGATTGCCTAATGAACACAGTTGCTGTTCATTTTAGGCAAGTGCTATAGTTGCATCTGCTAGCTGCAGTGACAAAATTGACAAAATACTGGAGTGTGATTTTTTTTTTTTTTTTACTAGAGTTACTGCACCAATGCTGAATTTAAGACTCACTGCTTAGTGGTAGTTCATAATACAAAAACCACCTTCTGGTTTTAATGCCATGATTTTTACCATGATAGTACTACAAGCAGATTTTTGAAGTTTATATCTTTGTGTTCTGCTATTCGGTGCTTTAAACAGTGCTTCTGTGTATAAAGAAATGCCTTATTTTGTTCTTCTCCACAATGTTTATCGCTAGTGAAAGCGTTGCTATGTTCATACTGAAGTGCAGAGATTCAGCCATTATAAGCCTCTATTTTTCAGTACTTAAATTTATCGCAGCATTGCCCTCTAGAGGGCACTTCTTCTGATCATTTCAATAAATTGGTTTTTTATATTAACTAAGTTTTCATTAATTTGTGTGTGGTACTTCTACTGTGTAGTGAACGAGATGCATCTATTGAAAACCGGTTGTCTCTTTACCTTTAGGGAAGTGAGGTATGGGACAAGAATAAGTGAAATGTTTGTTTCTGTTCTCTGAAAGGATGCAGCCTGTGCTATCAGTTTTCAACTGAATTGTTTCTGAAATAGCTATTAGGGAAGAGGTCAAACTAATTAAATAATGTCTTGCCTGTTTAGAGTGCTCCTGTCCTAAATGGCTTGCAGTGTACAGCATTTGACATGGAAAATCCACTAGGAGAGTGAAATACAAGCAACTTGCAGCTTAAGCTTATTTTGCAGCAGACAGTGGAGCCTGAATAGGTTTAGAAACAAGCTCCTGATCCCCTGTGATGGTTAAGTAGACATTAATGATATAAGCTTAATATTTTCTTTAATTTTTTCATATAAGGAAGGCTTTTGTTTACAACAGGCCCCTTACCGAAATTGTTATCCAACTTTTATAGTGCACCTTGCCTATCTGTACATCTAGTGGAGAAACAGTAGGGGAGAGGCAGTGGGAATACATTTTGCCTGAAGCAGTTGGTAAAAGTTTTAAAAAACCCCAACTGCTGTCTCCTGTGTATTGTCATGTTCAGCATATCTCATTGCTAAAAGCTGGTTGGTCAAACTTGCTTAAGTGGCTTGAGTAAATTATGTGTTATATACAGACTCTTGTCAGGTATGCAGGAACTGCTATCTTCAGCGTTTTCATAATGTTGCTTACAAAAAGAGTACCTGCAGTGCAGAAATCAAAAGGCAGTGCTGCTAAAATGATTTTGGTGATGTTGCCTTAACGAAGATTAAAACTGCCCACTTGAAGTAGGTTGTACACTAAAAATACTGAAGGTCATGTTACTGACTAAGAAGATACTAAATAGTGTGGGAGGGAAGAATAAGTAATTTGTGAAAGGTGCGATTCTGACTGACTTGAACACTGTCTTGAGTATGTCAAATTTCAGCTATATTCTGAATTAGCTTGCATTGTCGGATGTGTAGTGATTGAGTTACTGTCTGAACCCAGCTGAAGTAACGGGCTTGTGGTAACTCTGCACCATAGTAATTGTGCTACTCTGATAAGACTGAAGATCTGTTTAAAAATTTTGTGTATCCCAAAATATGAGCGAGATAAAAGATTAACTGTAGGTAAACCATGTTAACACACGACTGAAAAGAAGGCAAATACTGTCTTGTAGAACATGGTTCTTCGGAACTTCTTCAGATACTTTTTCTATTCTAGTAACACTAACTTGTCTACAGGTAGATTATTACACAACTATATTAAAGCCCACATGCTGAATTATGGCTGTAGTCTTTAAAGATGCTGTTTGGGTAAGTGCTAGAGAACTGCCTGATACAAAGCCACGAGTGAGCTACAGTGAGACAACTAAGTGTGCCTTGATGCTGTTGGTTATGGCCTGAAGTGTGCCGTAGCATCTTCCATAGTCTCTTTCTGGAATGTTCTCTTCTTTCCTTAAATTCTCCCCCAAAGCTTGAAAGATACATCAGAGTGTACAAAAGCCTTAGCTAAACTCTGGTGTGTGTTGAAAATTAACTGAATGAACTTTGCTGGGTTTAGTGCGAAGTCAGAAACCTGCAAAAGATTAAAAAATCCAGCATACGGATAGAGGATTTTGGGAGGTAGCTTTCTGATAGGAGTAGCGAGTGCAAAAAGTAGGCTGTTTATGGTGGGCCTAAATTCCTTTCATCACAAGAAAATACGATGAGGTTGCCTGCAAACTAGAACGGGGCCGCGACTGAAGATGTCTCCTTCAGATCCCTGTTTCTTGAAGGAGTAATGGTGGGAAGAGGGGGAGTTTCTCCAGGCTACTCAGTCCAGGCTGGAGATGTGCTAATAAAGGCACAATCCACACTAGCAAAATAAAACTGCATTTACAATTTTAGGCAGTTTGTTCTGTCCAGAGTGGTGTTGCAGTCTGAGTACAGAAATCATGTCAGTCCAGAGGGACTGAATGCTTATTTGAAGGAAATGAATGGTGTCTCTTTCTCTTCCTTCTAGATGGATTGAATCTTCTGTGTTGAATGTCTCCGGATTTCCTATTGGATTTCACGTGTGGAAAAATACTTTGATTCAAGCCACTCTGGCAGACTGGATTGTGGATCCAGGGTTCCTAAGACTTTAGATCTTGAGGAGGCAACCACTGCTGAATCACGTTAACCTGACATCGCAGCCACAATGGTGCTGTCACAAAGGCAACGAGACGAACTGTAAGGAATCATTATTTTTAAGTTGTGTTGCATTTTCATTACATCTTAAATACTAACTTTTGTTTCTAAATAGATTTTTCAGAGTGGCTCTGCTCACATGCTGATCAAGTACCATGTATTGTCGTTTAGATCTCTCTACTCTTACTTTTGATACAACCACTGGTATTTGAGAATAGTACTGTGAAATGGTGAAAATCTATTTCAAAGTTATTAATGGCATAAAAAATTAATTCTTAAATTTGCTATAATTTATTATCTATTTTGACTCAAGTCACAAGGTTATCAATGGGTTACAGTAAGCAGCAAGCACATTGCAATATATGCTTCAAAATGATTTGTGAATTCTGCTTTTGTCTTGAGTAAATTCTGACACTTTTTGCTGTTTTACTCCTGAATGTAGATAAGGATCTGATGAGAACATGCTACATTGTGATTGCAATCTTTCTTTGACTCTTTAAATTGTATTTAAAATGGAGGATGTATTTAAAGGGGGGGGGGAAGCAACCAAAACCTAACCAAACAAATAAAATAATAATTTAAAAAAAAAAACAAACAAACCACCACCCCACCCCCCCTTAATTAAATTTAAGATACAGAATTCTTTCCAGATTTTAAGGCTAGGAAGAGGCTGTCAAGTTCCATGCCTTAGTTTGCTTTCTCTTCTGTAATAAATCATGAAAGAGCGAGTGGTGGGTAGCAATCAGCATGGTGATGACTTGCATGATACTCAGTTTCCTAAACTTACATGGAGTTTGTGGGTTTTTTTTTATTCCTTTAAAAATTATGGACCAAGTATCATTTAGCATTTGGTGTGTCTCTTGTATGTGGTAAGCTCTCTATTTTTTTTTTTAATACAGCTTCTTCACTTCTCCAGTAATGATTCAGCCCCCTTTATATCAAATGTAGTATGCATTTTATTTTTCTGTTTCATATACTTAAATACAGTTGTTTTACTTAAAGTAGAGTAGAAGCTATCTTCAAATTTTGGATTGCACAACTGTTCATCAGAATTGGAGAAGTTCTGGGGTTTAAACACATTCAGGATTATGATTTTTAACCGGTTATCTGAAGTTTTTTTCAGGCAAAAACTTCAAGGAGTACACATGTTAATGGGGAGATGGAAGTAATGTACTGTTATGAATGGAAATGGGGAATGACCGGAGACTTAGGATTTACATTAAAAGGTCTGATAAGGAGGCAGTACTTTGGTTTAGCATATGTTGTTTACAGGGAGAAATTTGAAATTTCTGCTTGAATGCAGAGTTATATTTAGAGTTGAATGTCTGAGGAGAGATTGTATGTGTGTAAAAGGCAGTAAAGAAGAATGTGATGAAAGCCACGGGAAGAATTTTCATGTGAAAAGCAAATTCTTTTCAGAACAAGAAGTCATTATTGCTTCTTTCTTCAGATACCAAAGGGTATTAATTTTCTCTTGAAAGCCTTGTGTAGTTGACCTTCAGATTTTTTTTAAAGTATCTGTGTATCAGTTTACTTAAATTTTGTAGTATGTGTGTATTTTCTCCCCACCTCCCTGTGTATGTATATATACACACACAGATCTCTTCCCAAGAAAGCAAGTGATAAGAAGAAAACAAAACTAGGCTTCCTTGTGGAGGCTGATGAGCTTACTTCTCTTAAGCAAACTTTCTTTGTTGTGTAACTTGAAAATACCCATTTGAAATAAATTTTGAAAATGCAGTGTTTCCTTAGTCTTGTTCTTTTAAAAAGAAGGTGCTGACTGCTTATTGAAGCCTTAGAATAATATTGAAACTTTGAGTAGTTCTGAAAGAAATGCATGCTACTTTGAGAGGGAGGTTCCAGACAGATTAATCTGGTAATTGTCTTGTGTCAGTGTGGAGTATTTTGAAGAATTATGTAAAATTTGAAGCAATGTACATTTTGGTCACAGACAGTATCCCTTCCTGTAATCTAACTAGAAGTTATTGTGTCATTCTGAAAAAGAAAGCCAAGACTTGTTCTCTTGAACTAAGAATTTTATTCAAGTTTTAACTGAAGTAAAATTTTGTGCCCTAAATTGTTCTACCCAAAATAGTCTTCCTTCAAAGATAAAGCAACAACTTTAATATGTAGGTGTGGTTGTCGCTTTTGTATCTGCTATGGGGTTTGTGTATGATACAGATTGATAAGTAGATTCATGCTACTCCGATGTTTGATAACTTAAAAGAAAAAAAGCCCTCTTCACCAAACCTTAAAATAGCAAGTATATCCTGCTGTTGACATTTTGAAGCAAAATCTCTTTGCCAAATGTATTTATAAAATTTGCTTGGGTTTCTAACAAACCTAATAATCCTAGGTGATGTACTGCATTGAATAATTAGATGTCTAAACCAATTGTTCTACTCTTATTCAGAGTTGTGGCTGAAGATACTGTTCTTTGTTTTTTAGAAATCGAGCAATAGCAGATTACCTTCGGTCTAATGGCTATGAAGAGGCATATTCGGTTTTTAAAAAGGAAGCTGAGTTAGATGTGGTGAGTTCAAACAAGTTTCTTCATCTATATTTTAAGTAAAGAGTTTATAATTTTATGGCGTTTGCATCCATTCTGAATATGTATATCTATTAGCTACCTATTAGCTCATGTAGTTTTAGAACTGGAGGTGATAAAATCATACAGCTTATTGCCCTGCCATAAAATTAAAAAATCATTGGATGACTTGGTGATTTCTGAGCAAAACTCTTACCTTTGTCTTCAACTAATGACTTAGGCATATTTTTAAATTTTTTTTTTTTTTGTCTAGCTACCACTCACCTATACAATGCTGAGTTTTTCTGGGAATGGCCTTTTAAGGATCCTAGGAGGGCCTAGATACTTAAAGATGAAAGGTGCTAGAAAGCAAAGCTAAAAAAAGGCAATGTGAATGTATAAGAAAGGTGACAGAAGGTGGTATTAAAAAAAAGACATGGCCCTTCACTGGACCCCCTCCAGCAACTCCATATAGGACTAGAGCATCTCTCGCATGGGGAGAGGCTGAGAGAGCTAGCACTGCTTAGCCTGGAGAAGAAGAGGCTTAGGAGTATTTAATCATTGTTTATAAATATCTGATCAGAGGGTGTGAGATGACAGAGCTAGACTCTCCTTAGTGCTGCTAGTGACAGGACAAGAGCCAATGGGCAGAAATTGAAACACGGGGAAACTCCATCTGAATGTAATATAAAACTTTTTTTTCTACTGTGAGAGAGACTGAACACTGGACTAATTTTTCCAGAGAGGTTGTGGAGTGTCTGTCCCTAGAGGTATTCAAAACCTCAGTGGACACAGTCCTAGGCAGTCTGTTCCAGCTGACCTTGCTTTGAGCAGGGAGTTTGGACTTAATGATCTCAAGAGGTCCTTTCCAACCTGAACTGTTCCGTGCTTAATATTCAGAAGAATGTGTTAAATTAACACATTTAATTTGTTTCCTGCTGTTGTGTCCATCTCCACATCCCCTCCCTGTAACTCATTTCCTTAACTGTGCTTATTCTTATGATGGAATTCTGCATAAAAGCATAAACTTTCTGCAGTCCAAAATTAGAAAACTGAGGACTTTTCTCTTGTAACCAGATTTGAAATGGTATAAGACTATGCAGCTCTGGAGGCTGACTTCACATGGTAGTGTTTAAGAAACAGGAAGACAAAACAGGATTGCTTTTGTCCTCTGCTTTATCATACAGAGCAAATGGCGGAAGTCTTATTTTGTGATTGGAATTGAGTCAGTAGTTAAATCATTGCCTGAAAACTGTTGCATACCAGTTGGTTAACAGTATAGTAGGGGAGGGCAAGTCTGCATAGTTCATATAAGTTGATCAGCTCTGGTAAGCAACTCTATTTTGTTAGACTGTATGGATGCTAGTGACTTAAGTAATTTCTTGCAACTTAATTGCATTGATTTGCCTTTGTACCAGATGATTCTTGGTATAATTTTTAGACTTGCCACCTACTAGCATATGAGGTGTGCATTTCATCTGAATTTAAGTTTCTCTGGGTACAGCTGGATTGAGTAGTAAACCTGTGTGCTGACTTTTGATAAATTCTTGCCTTTTCTCTATTATAAACCTTGCATCGTTCTTTTTCCAAAATGTTTGGTTGAAGTTTCACTTAATTCTCCAATCTGCTTCCAGTATCTAATAAATGAATAGAAATGACAAATTGGAATACCATACTTGTAATTGAAAATCCTAATATCATTCCCTTATCTGCCTTATCTATCAACCTAATTAAGTCTTCTCTTCCCAAAGGTTGAAAAGGCAATCTAAATAGGCTACATGGTCCTGAGGGAAATAAAAAAAGCAGTTGCTAAAAGTTCCACATGACTTTTTTTGCAAGAAAATGAATTGGATGGGGCTATACTAAAATGACAAAAAAAAAGTTAAAGGCAGAAATTATTTCAGTAAATTGGAAGGATTCAAGTATAGCTGTACAAAGAGGGATTTCATTTTTTGTATTGATTATTCCTGCAGATAACTCCAGCTTTTACAAGTACCTGAAGTAGTAGGTTAACATCTGGTCTCTGACTGAGGTAGCCAGTCCTCAGAGCTTTTATGGAGTAAGCCATGGCATTGTTATTTTCCCCATGCCTTTGTTATACTCCATCTAATTTAGTATTATTCTAGTATGAGACTGTCATTTTTGTACATAGAAAGAAAGGGTGCAGCATTTAATTACTCTTCTGTGCCTCTGATGTTTTTCTGTGTTGCTTTTCTTCCTTGTGTTAATAAGTGGGAGGCAAAAAAAAAAAGTAATCCTCTGGCTTTTACAATAACATCAGCTTTTCATTGTTGCTCCTCAGCTATTCCTTAGAGCCCAAAGGAGAAAAATATTTAGTGGAAGAAAATTATTCTTCATTAAAGTTTCATTAGAGTTGCAAAATCAGTGTTGATTTCTCCAGTAAGGCAGGTGTAATAGTCTGCTTTCTGCTTCAGTTACTGAAATAAAGATGCAGGGAGAGTGGACTTAAAGCTTGTCTTTGACAAGGTGGCACAAAATAATGCGGTATTATGGTGATAATTTGAGGTTAACTATAACGAAGTTTTAAAAAAAGATCTTAGAGTTAGTTTGTGCTAACTGGTTTTCAATTGAGATGGAGAATATGTAACACTACTCTGACAGCTGGCTGCCACTTTCAGTGTGTGCTTCCACGAGAGAAAAGGTGCATTGTGCTAACAAGTAAGTAGTGCTAGCACACTCTTAACTCTGAAGGTAGGAGTTTGTTAGTTCCTAATGCTGTACTTGGTAGATAGGAAAAAGGAGGCTATGTTTGAGAAACCAAGTACCTGTTCTATATGTCTTGGTCCTTGCAGTCAGTGCATGCTGTCTGCTGTTGTTTTTTGTAAGAGTTATTTGGGCAGAGGGGTGGGGGGAATCCTGTAACAAAATATGACACAACATTCTCAGATATGCAGAGCACTTAAGCTTTCAAGTAATGAAGATAGAAAACAGTTCAGTCCTAGTTTGGGGATTTTATTTGCAGTATCCAATATCATCATTCTGTACTGCTGCAGTATTTTTTATCAAAAATTATATTTTAAAATGTTTTCTGTGTATGTATGTTGTAGCTATTAAAAATTAGCTATTAAAGTTGTTTAACTAGTAAAACTGATTGTAGTCTTTCTTGAATCCCCTTTTTGTGGTCAAGAGACTTTTATTAAAATGAGCTGGTTTTGTTGTCTTTGAAGAAACACTTCTACAGGCTTTAGAACTAGAATTTATTAATTTATTGAAATGCTTCTCTTCCTCAGAATGAAGAGCTAGATAAGAAGTATGCTGGACTTCTGGAAAAAAAATGGACATCTGTTATAAGATTACAAAAGAAGGCAAGTAGAGATCTGATGGATTTACTTGTATAGAAAGTTATGTCTGAAAGCGAACATTCATCACTGAACAGAAGGTTACATATTTTCCTTGTCAGACAAATGCAGGGTTTAGAAAATGTTGCCTCAGAGATTAATTTTGTGGACTTGAGTCAGGAAAATAGCTAAATCCATGCTGTAGAAAATGTTTTGTCTGTCTTGGTGCTAGCAGAGACACCCTCTCAGTTCCTTTATAAAAATTTCTTGACTTCAGTTTACGGATTGCATGTGCATTTTCTGAAGCTGGAAAGGAAAGAGGTGCCTTAAGGCAGTTTGTGGGTGGAAAGATTGAATAGCTGTCTCCAGAAGGCTTGACTGGTTTAGAAAGGTAAAAACCTGTGCTGCCAATTGTCTTTGGCCATTATGTTAAAGGGAAGAAACCATTAACTCCAGTGCATTAGTGCAAGTGATTCTACTGCAAGTAGACAGGACAAAACTCTTTTTAGTAATGCTTCAATGGATCTAGAGTATATTAAAAGAAAAAAGAAATAAAATAAAAAAAATCCGTGTGCTAACAATAAGGACCTATCTGTTGTGAAGGTTCATGTATCTGGGGTTTTATTACACCTTCAGTTTTTCTGCTGTTGGTTAACATGCATGCCATCTCAGGGATAGAAAAAATTATTTCAGTACTAGCATTCCTTTTTGTTAACACAACCTCCTTCAATAGTTTGTCAAAATAGTAGCTTAAATGTATTTGTACAGTATATGAGTGAATGTGATTTTGTAGAACTTTTTTTTCCTGTCAAAATATTTGGGAACTTGGAGAAGAATAAATGATTAATGATTACATTATTAAAGAATAAAGGATAAGTGCCTAATTTAGGTTTGATTTTTAGAAATACCAACACTATTGAATGTTGGTAATTGGTTTGGATCCATGCAATCTTTGATTTACTGTGAGTTTGGGAGCCAGTTGGTATTTAGGTTATTACTGAGTGAAGGTGAATTTAGATACTGTATAAAACTAGAAATGAGTGGTCTCTCTAAAATTCATAAACTTAGGTAATGGAATTAGAATCGAAGCTGAATGAAGCTAAGGAAGAATTTACATCAGGTGGACCTCTTGGTCAGAAACGAGACCCTAAAGAGTGGATTCCTCGTCCTCCAGAGAAGTATGCATTGAGTGGACATAGGAGTCCTGTCACTCGAGTGATTTTCCATCCAGTTTTCAGTGTTATGGTCTCTGCTTCAGAGGATGCCACAATAAAGGTATGTGTTTGCTACAGAAAGTTAAATTAAGCAAGTCAGAGGATGTGTATGTAATATGAAACATCAGTACTTCCAGCTGGACCTGTGTTGTACTAACGGAAGATTTTTTTCAGATTCTGCTTTAGCTTCAGTAGAGACAGATCTTTCAAGTATAATGTCCTGTGCAATCTTCAAATTCTAGTTTTATGCTGGTCCAGTTAATATCTTCAGGAGTATTTTACTGTCCTTTGACTGAAGGAAAAAATAATTAAGCTAATGTGGATTTAGAGACTGGAGAGAGAAAGGATTGGTGGGGAGAGAATGTGTTTTGACTGCTCAGTGGAGGAGGAATGGCACAGTGTGCAGAGTAGCGATGTGATGAAGAGGAGGAAGGCAGTTGCCTCAAGTAATCTGAAGTGATTATTTTTAAAGCTGAGTTAAAGTGGTTATGCAGCTGTATTCTTAACTGAAAATTAGTTCTTCATGTTTATTCGAAATGGGACATGAAAATCTCATGAAGTCCCTGTGATTTCTAGTAACTTTAAATAGTCTTCATAGGCCTTTATTGCAATGTACAGTGCATGAAGAGATTTGTTGTAGTAAGCAAGTAGTTTCTCATTTTAGCATCCAATAAAGACATGATTGTGCATTTTGTTGTGGTTTGAATGTCACAGTTTAAGAGAATTACCCAATAAAGGATACTTGTCATTGTTCTCTTCCACGCTGGTTTGAAAACTATTTGGAAAAGGTGCTGTTCTGAAAAATGTTAAGTAGCATATTAAGCAATGTGCTTAAAAATGCAAGTTGTTGTAATAGAGGCTACCTGTTGGAGAAGATTAAAAGTGTCAGCTAGATCTAGTTAATGAAAAGCTTTAACCTGTTCTTGTTTCTGCAGCAGATTTGAACATAGAGGACTGGTGTTTTTTCTTAAAGCAGACAGGGCCAGAACTATGACAGCTCTGTTTGTTTCATGTTATAGAGGACCCTAATGAGCTTTGGTTTTGCTCCCTCTTATGGATACACTGGATGAATTTCCTTATTCTTGAAGTCAAGCTGTGTAGCTTAATTTGACTGTTGCATTCCCAATGATTGCAATCTGTTGGGATGATGGATTCTTTTTGTTGTTGGGTGTTTTGTGGTGGGGTCTTTTTTGTTTGTTATTTTAGGATATAATTTAAAATTAAATGTCTAATTTTTGTGCTTGAGACAGACACAATAAAATCTGTAGGAGCCTGTTTTGTTTCAAAGGCTTTTGTTTGTGGTTAGGTGATAGAAGACTGACTTAATTAGGTGGTGAGAATGAGGACTTCATGCTATCTTGCAGTTAGTAACAGCAAACGTTTATTTAATCTCTGACAGAATCTAAATTCTGTAATCTACTAATGAGTCTGTCAGACTCTTCAGAGTGGCTTGGATTATCATCCCTAAACCAATGCATTCTGAATGTTGCTCTTTAGTATGCAGAATATTTGGTATTTGGTTCTGAAGCAGCAAGTAAATTCTGAAGCCATAGTAAAACTTGGGAAAGGGATTGGGGCGATTGTTAAAAATGGTGCTTTCTCCACTAACTGAAAATGGGCTGTATTGCTGGTGTTAGGGAACTAGCCTAGAAAGGGATGGAGAACTGTACAAAGTGGATTTTTTTTATCCAATGTTTTCTAAATTTATCATCTTTTATTTTTAAGGATATTGGGTGTTAAAACTTCTAAATACAATGGAACTTATTTTCCTGCTGTGCTTATAATGCTTTGTTAGGTGAAAAACATTTTTCAAGATGCACTAATTCAGTTAATTTATAAGTAACAAAATCATCTAAAAATAATGCTTCTTTTTCTATGCTATTACGCTTTTTCGGGCTTTCTTTGTCTCTTGCTCAATTAATTATTGAATATGGTGCCAGACTGGCCTGCAGAGTGCAAATGTAAGGCTGGAGAACACAGAGTAATAGGTTGCTGTTAACGGATTTTCTGTTCACTTGTCAGGTGTGGGATTATGAGACGGGAGACTTTGAACGAACCCTTAAGGGGCATACAGACTCTGTGCAAGATATTTCCTTTGACCACACTGGCAAACTATTGGCCTCCTGTTCTGCTGATATGACCATTAAGCTATGGGATTTCCAGGGCTTTGAGTGCATCAGAACTATGCATGGTAAGGTATAAAGGGAATTGATTTAGCAGTCTGTAAAGTGAAGAGATTTTTTTTAAAATCCAGGAAAACTGCTGATGTGGAAAGGGGTTATAAACCAGAGTATTGTCCAAAAGAAAGAGGGGGGATATTTTGATGCTTTCCGTGCTCTGTAAATTAGGTATATGTTTAGTGGTTATGGAATGAAATAGCATCTCAAATCTGCTATGCATGATGCTGTGGGAAGCATCCCATAATGATATTGAAATGAAATGGCAGTTAGTGGTATTTAGAGCTAAAAACTAAACGCTTACTAGATAATAAAACTGTGCCTTCAAGTCAGTAAAAAATACCTTCCTCACCTCTCTACTTCCTTGATATACTGCTTCAGGAAGGAAGCAATTACTGTGAAAGGTGTTCTGTATATACTGTGCAGTCTTCTGCTTTCATATTTGTCAGAGTTCAAATGAACATGCCCTTTGCGTTGGGCTCAGAAGCCGTAGGAAAAAATGGGGAAGTAAACCAACCACAACTATAAGATTCTAATATTGACAGCAACTCTTTATTTTATAGTCTTGATGTAAAAGCATTTTTATACTGCTGCTTGTCTTGCTTTTAATATCTTCCTATAGAAGTGGTAAGTAGAAATAGAGAATGTTTGAGACAAAAATAAGCACACATACATATATACCAAAGAAAACAGAAAGGTGTTGACTTTGGTGCTTACAGTTCTTTAAATACCACAGAACACTACAGTAGAGGAAGAACAGATACTGCATCTGGCTGATAGCAAGAAAATAAAGTAGTGCTACAGGGGTGGGGGTTTTGCCTTTAAAGATTTCTGTATGAACACACATGCCATATTTTTATGAACTGGGTGTTGTAACATGACCATGAGTGAACTAGCTTCATGTGTGTTGCCGGTTAGATCTCTTCAACTCAATTTCAAGTAAAAAGTAATAAATAATCTTTTCAGTGAGGAATTGTAAAGTACCATACTTGCACTGAAATTAGTATTCTCTGATGCTTCAGATACTTGACCTGCTGGTGTGATTGCTTTTTAGTAGGCGTTCACCAGAAGCTCTAAGTTCTTAGTGGAAAAAAGGCAAGTGAAATTTGTGAAGTTGTACATCGTAGGTACATGGCTTGCAAGACCCTATGTGGCTGCCAATAAAAGAAAAAAAGCAACTTGGTGAACTTGCTGTCTACAACTTTTTGGAAAAAAAAGATCTCCAGATGAAAGGAAGCAAGCTGTTTAATGCCTCTAGTCTGTTGAGAAATTATACATGCTCTAAACTACTGATCTAATTTCTAATCCTGACGATTTAAGTAGGGACAATTGCAGAGTCTAAAGTAAGACAAGTGCACACATTATATACAAACTGTTATAGTCAGGCTTGTACAGTGGACTTGTCAAAAAAACCCTACCCAATAGCTTGTTGTGGATGATACTAAAATTTCAAACCAGTTAATTCTAATGTTTGCTACTTTGGGAAGTTTAAGTTCCAATTTTTTTGTAATACTGGAAATGAATAGACTTTGTATGTTATCTCCCTTTATATTTGTCCCATTGCTTGTGGGATGGGCAAAGAGCTGAAACCACATACACAAGGTCATAAGGAGTCTGTGTTAAGGAAATGATTTTTCCTGACTCAGCATTGATCGTCTTCCTCTCAGGTCTCTCAACAGTAATAGAAGTTGCTGCCATGTATACACAGTTGGTTCTTACTTGGTTCTTGAATCAATACAGTACAGTGTTTTAATAAAACCTAATATCAGATGTCTGGAAACATTCAGTCTTTCAGCATTAAGCTTCTGCTGTGAGGTTTGGCATGCCCCTCACTGAAGACCTCTTTTCCTTTTAAAAATCAGCATAGTGCATCAGCATACTGTAATTGGACCTAACCGGTAATTTTAAAGACAGTCACTATAGCAGCTCTCTCTTCTAAACTACCAAACCAGCTTTTGTAACTGTGTAGACGTGTTGCTTGCAGTGGTGAGTGTCTGATTTTAAAACATCTTAAAGAAATTTTTGAAACAATTTTAAAGGATGCTCAGTGTCTGGACTGGGTGGTTCCTAAAAATATGATTGTTTCATAAAAACTCAAGCTTACATGTAAAGATTATTCCATAAAACATGCACTATTGCTGTAGCTACTTGTCCAAGACAAATGAGTAGCAAGTCCTGTGTACTCTGTAAAAACTATTACAGTACCACTTAATAAAGGTTTTATTTTGTTTTTAGGTCATGATCATAATGTTTCTTCAGTAGCCATCATGCCCAATGGAGATCATATAGTTTCTGCCTCAAGGGATAAAACTATCAAAATGTGGGAAGTCCAAACAGGGTAAGTGCACTTCTGGCCAAACGTCAGCCCCTAAACAAAACAAGCATAAGCTACTATTTATAGGAAATGGGACACACAAATCTTGAATGTCAGTAAACATTACTTGAATTGAGGTATGATATAGTGCCCTTTAGAGTAATTCACTTAAGGATTCTGCCTTAAATAATTAAGCACAGGGGTTTAGGTTTTAGTACTGACTAATTAAAACTAACTGGCTTTATCTTTCTGGGAGCTATGAGGCTAGAGCACTAACTCAGGACCAGGTAGGAATATAAATTCAGTGGTTAACCACAAGTTTAAAGGGAGCATGAGTGGAGGGAGGAGAAATCTGTTACCTTTCTTGACACAGATCAAGGCGTCTCCTCTGCATTTGGTTTGAGTTTGGGGGGGGGGGACGACTGGTTCTTTTTTTAGTTGTTGGTTTTGGGGGTGGTTTTGTCTTATTGCTTCATTCATCAGTGCTAATAGTTTTAGGTGGAGGCTATCTGAATGACCTGTAAATCTCTACTTGTTCTTAAAATACCTGTTTAATGCAAGCTGCGTGTCAACTTCTTCCCCACCCCCCCCCCGCCCAAGCTTCCTGCTTTCTACCTTAAAGATTTGCCAGTTCTTAGCTGTCCCTTCTTTCTCACGTCAGCTTCCTTTCCATGAACTGTTTTATGGCCTTGTACATCATCATCATCCAGAATGAACACGTGCATGCTAAAATATTTTATCTTCTAAGAGCAGGTCAAGCATCCTTAAATTTCAAAGGCATGTGTAGTGGTTTTATTGCAATGTTAATTGAGTCATGCTGTATTTATCTTTCCTGAATAGTTACTGTGTGAAGACTTTCACGGGTCACAGAGAATGGGTTCGCATGGTGCGGCCTAACCAGGATGGCACCTTAATTGCCAGTTGTTCTAATGACCAGACAGTGCGTGTTTGGGTGGTAGCAACGAAGGAATGCAAAGCTGAGCTCCGAGAACATGAGCACGTGGTAGAATGCATTTCCTGGGCTCCCGAGAGCTCGTACTCCACCATATCAGAAGCTACGGGATCAGAGGTAATGTTTCCAATGCTATTAAATAAGCACATGCAGTAAGATTTTTTTTTTTACTATGCTTTATATAGAACTTAATGGATAGTATTTGGAACAACTAAGCTTTGTTCTCAACGTGCTTGGCAGATGTAGCAGGTGTATGAGTATTTTTTGCTGAGTATACCCGGTGTTCTGTTAATCCCCCATCTTGGCTTCATAGGATCCATGCTTTTGTGTTTTTTAACAGTAGGACCCTACCTTTGTACTAATGAAAGTGAACTTTGGAGAGATGCTCTATTTCTGAGAAGGTTGAGAGTGGGACCACTTTCACATATTTCAGCAAAGAAATGTGGAAGGTAGTTTATCTGGCATAACATGAAGATTATAAGGATGCTCAGCAATTGAAAGTTGTGGGGGAAGTAGTCAGGAATGCAGAAATAAAGCTGCCTTGGGTGTATTGTGCTGGAATTAAGCTTTGACTACCATGTCCTAGTGTACAAAGTTATAACAAAAATAAATCCCCATTTGTGTGATCACAGATACATCTTCTCTGGTACTAAATCTTCAAGAAAGGCTTACTAAAGGTCAGCAAAAGTTTCCTTCTAAGGATAACAACGTTTAGAAGAAATGAACTAGAAATTAACTCGGATTTCTGGTTAAAAAAAACCCTTAAGCATTTCTGCCTTGCCCTCTTGCTCAAAAAGGGCAGAAATACCCAAGGGGAAAAGTAGATACACTGAAGACAGGGACTTGTCTAGTGATGGATTTTACAGATTATTTCAGTCAAAGTTTACTTGCATCCTTAAAAGAATCTTTTAATTAAAAGTAATTAAATTCCAAATGTTCACTTCCTCTTGCAGTGGTAATTATCTGAAGTGGTGTCTCCCCTGCCCTCTGCTGGTCTGATCAACCATATACATCACATTACACTACTTAGCTTTGAACGAGAAGCAAGTTAACATTAACTTCGCAGTTGAAACATACCAAGTTCTGAGAACTAAGTCTTTCTTTCATACTTTGCATGATTACAAATAGAAACAAGTTCAGAGTAGGAGCTTTTCAAAGATTCTTAAACTTGCTTCATTACTTTTTATGAAGAATGAGAACACAAAGGTATGTCTGAACTTCATACTCTTTTGTCCTGAGATGTCTGACTCTAACTGAACTGTCTACTATTAAAAGAGGATGTCTTGCAATAGGCAAGTGTGGATTCAAAATATTATTTGGCTTCATGCATCAGCAGGACATAAAACCATTTATCTTAATAGATTGGGGTTGGTTGGTTTGTTTGTTTGTTTCTCCCAGTGTTAGTAACAAAATACCTGTGACTCAGCTTTGTGTGTTTATTAGCTGTAAGCTGTTATATGATCTAATTTTGCTACTAAGAAATAGCACTCAGAAGGGATCTGCTTCCTCCCTCCTCTTTCCCCCCCTGCCTTATACACGCCATAACTTAAAACATAATTTTCTGTAGACTAAGAAGAGTGGCAAGCCTGGGCCTTTTCTGCTGTCTGGATCCAGAGACAAAACCATTAAGATGTGGGACATTAGCACTGGCATGTGCCTTATGACACTTGTAAGTTCACTTGGTGTTTTTCTGGTGGTCATAGCTGCATATGTAAAACCATTCTTAATGGAATGAATTATCTTACATGTTTATGTTTTCAAGAGAAGACAGAGTTATTGAAATAAGACAAACACTGGAACTACACAGTTTTATTGGCTTCTATATTTTAGATCTTGTTGCTAAGAAATACTAAGAATCTGAAAATATATACTATAAATGCCAGAGTACTGTGGTGATGTTTTTGTGATGAGTAGCCTGTATTCAGGCTGGAATGTATGTTGGTGCTGGGGGTGGGGAGCAGAATCAGTGAAGGTCACATGAGGACTTCTGTTTGTTTGCCTTCAAGGACAGAAACTCACATTGTTGGTAGTGCTGATATAGATATAACAATAGAAACCGAAGATAAACTTTTGAGTTCTTTAGCTTTCTAAAACCTATTAGGCTATCCTTGCAGGAACAGGGCAAGGAGTCACTCTGCCATAGCATCAGTTGTAGAATGTTTAGCCTTAAAACATGCACCTGCTCACTAATTTCTCCTTATGCACAAGGTGGGCCATGATAACTGGGTACGTGGCGTTCTGTTCCATTCTGGGGGAAAATTTATTTTGAGCTGTGCTGATGACAAGACTCTACGTGTCTGGGACTTCAAGAACAAACGATGCATGAAAACCCTCAATGCGCACGAACACTTTGTTACCTCTTTGGGTATGTATTGTCCTGCAGGGCTTACTGCAAAGTACCGAGCCAGAGGTACAGTTTCTGCATCGTCACCAGCTGAAGTTGAGCACCAAGCTAGACATTCCCATTTTGGATTCTAGTGAAGTTTTGTGCTATGTGTATTTTAATCAAACGAGGACAGATATGAATTTCAAGTGTGCTGGATTTCTCCACTTCTGTTGCTAGTGTTGCACACTGGATAAAGGTGTTCCTTCCTAAACTGCTCGGGTGTTCCAAAACCTTTCACCACTGAGTGTGTAGGCATTTGGGGAGTGCTGCATTGCAAATGCTTGCACAGATCG